>PVKC010036148.1:0-13303 GCA_004027635.1 Crocidura indochinensis
GCTCTGAAAAGTGTCATGAATACTGGGGGGTTTTGTTCCCAGTTCTTTTGATCTGATTCTAACTCTGTGACCCCCAACTAGACTATTTGCTGTGTAATGGTGCAAGCTTAAGCACTAATTCTTATGACAGCAGACAAAGAATTGCAGTGAATATAAAGAATTTTTATGAAGCCATTTCTAGAAATTTATTTAGCTCAGAGGAAATATTAGGGTTTAATATTGGAAAGCTCAGTTACATTTTATAAGGCCTATTTGACTTTATTATACTATAAATCTAGCAGCAGAACATAGATAACAGTGCCCTTTGCTCAAATACTTTCTGAACATTGGAGAAAGAAATGGTGTATCCACTTTTGTGGCATCTATGGGCCATCAACAAATCTAATGAAGCAGTTCTGAGTCTTTAGTACCAGGAACTTTAATACTAATTAAACCATTGCAAAAAATATTTCATTTGAAACCTAGGGAATGTCTTTTAGATGACTGCATTAAGACAGTTTATCTTTTTTTTTTTTTTTTGGTCCCCCCCCAATTCACAATACAGACCCGGCAAAGGGCCTAGGTTGAGGTGTATATGGGATGCATTTATTGTACCTTTTCTTTCCATACAGACAGTGTAAAGAATGCAGCCTGTGGTAAGAATTGGGAGGCCTTATCTTTTATTTACTTTTTTTTATTTTTAATATATATACATATATCTATAGATATGTATATCTATATACATACATATATATACTTTGCAGAGCACTGGGAGCTCCATACCAAGGAGATGATGTTTGAATACATCTTGACAAGTGCTTATGAATTCAGAGAGGAAAGGTAAAGGTAAAGGAATCTCATCTGAGATAATATCTCAATGAGAAGACAGCATAGCTGAAAACAAAAAACATAACAGTGGAAGAACGAAAGAGTTCTGAATATAGCATGAAGAAGCCCATTTAGCTAAAGCTGGGGATATAGAGGCAGAGTAATTAAAAATTGGATTAAGAGAGAGGAGTAGGGGTCATTATTCAGAGTATGAAAAAGCTGGCTGGAGGGGCTGAAGGGATAGCACAGCAGTAGGGCATTTACCTTGCATGTAGCCAATCCAGGACAGACCTTGATTCGATCCCCAGTGTCCCATATGATCCACGGAGCCAGGAGTGATTTCTGAGAGCTGGCTATGGACTTTGAATCTTACTAATGCCTTGGAAAGCATTTAGTTAGAGAGTAGTTTAAGAAATTAAATTGATTCAGAGAAGAGTGAACTTAGAGGGCTGCAACCTATTGGTTTGTTAAGAGACCATGTACTACCAGGAGCAACCTATAAGCACTAAAGTAGGAGTTTAACATTGTCATGTGTGGAGTGAAAAGTGAACTAAATGGGTAATTCGGGCAAAAAAGTGAATGTATATATTTAGATCAGTGTGGGGTTGGTTTTTTTATTTTTGTTTGCTTGCTTGTTGTTTTGAAGCCAAGAAATGGGGAAAAAGTGCTACTCCCTCTTATGTCTGGGTATTTTGTGGTCCTGGGAATCAAACTCAGGCCTTCATCATGCAGAGCCTATGCTCCAGCTCTTCCAACAGTCTCCCAGGCCTGAGTAAACAGCTTGGAAACACAGAAAATACTTAAGAGTTTATTGCGAAAGACTTTGTAAACATGAGGAGCTTAGAGCAGCTGGAAGAAAGAAGTAATGGATATAGGAAATGTCAGCAATAGAATTTAAGATGGTAGCTCACTGGCAATAAAAGATGAGGACAAAGGTGAAGGAAGCAGGAAAATAAAAATCATAACATGCGAAAGGAAAGATCCATCTAAATGAGGTAGAGAATATAGGTAAATGAATAGGTTATATAGGAGAAAAGTAGAAAATAAAAAGTTTGGAACAGGTTTGGGTGTTTTGAGTGTGTTATCTGAATTTTCTGAGTCTTTGTTTAGTAGGCAGTAGGGTTGTCTTTAGTTTGGAAAACAGAATATAAAGATTTGAGATTCCTTTAGTATTTTGGCTTAGAATTTAACCAGAAAGTTCGTGTACTAAAGAGAAAAATAACATCTGTAATAAATATGTTGTGTTATATAGGATCCCTAAGTGCAGAGTAGTAAGGTGTAGGCCCTGAGCACAGCTCAGTGAAGCCCAGAAAACAAAACAAAAATCATTATGGTCATTCAGAAATAAAGCTGGAGACAGCCACAAAAACTCAGTTTTGCTTGATAGGATTTTGTTATTGATAAAGAATGAAACAAGAGGGGCCAGAGCGATGGCGCAGAGCGGTAGGGCACTTGCCTTGCACACAGCCAACACAGGACGGACTTTAATTCAATTCCTGGCATCCCATATGGTCCTCCAAGCCTGCCGGGAGCCATTTCTGAGCACAGAGCCTGGAGTAACCCCTGAGTGTGGCCAGGTGTGACCCCACCCCCACCCCCCCAAAAAAAAGAATGATGAAAGAGAATTGAAACTAGGGACTGTGTGGAAAAATACTTCTGCTAGGTCATTTGGATCAAAGATTGGCCCCAGGTAATGAGAGAAATATGTTGAATAAGAGAGAATTGTCCAAAGCCAACATCTTTGATTGCCAGACACATTTTAGGCCCAGATAGTAGAGCAGTAAATAAAATAAAGCACTCATTGTTTAGGGCCTCTGGTTCTAGTCTGGGGCTATCGAGAGGTCAGGAGATGGACTAAACAGGAAATTCCACAAAATGTCTCAAGAGCAACTCAGGGAAAGCAAGTCAGAAAAAGCTTTAAAGAGTTACTTGGATGAGCTTCACTGATAAGTTTTGTTTGAGTAAAAACTGAAATAAGTGGAAGAGGGATCCATTACAAAAAACGAAACCCTACATTGTTTTTTCCTTCACACACAAGTAATTTTCTGTGTTTTGAATCACTTTCTTTTTCTTTCTCCTTCACCCTTAGGCACCGTCAGGCGATTCCTAGAGATCCATGGCGAGAGCATTGAAAAAGTAGTATTTGCTGTCTCTGAGCTTGAAGAGGTAATTTGCTAATTCTGTGGCAATTTTTTAAATCCTATTTTCAATTTGTGTTTACCTTGTTTCAATATGTACTCATTTACCAGCTGGCAAATGCCGATTATGTATATCTCGGAAGCAAGATTTATCATAATTTATTGAAAAAGAATGTATTTGAAACAGATTCAAGTCAAGGAGAATTTTGTTCCCTGCTTTGTCACTGCTTACCTTGCGTTACTTAGTAAGATATTTTCAGGTACAATTTTTTCTGTATTCTTTTTGTTATTGCTGTTGGTTTTTGTTTTCGTTTTTGGGCCACACCCAGTGACACTTTGGTTACTCCTATGTGCTCAGAAATCGCTCCTGGCTTGGGGGACCATATGGGGTACTGGGAGATCAAACCATGGTCCGTCCTGTATTAGCATGGACAAGGCAGATGCCTTACCACTTGTGCCACTGCTCCACCCTCTGTTCTGTATTCGTTTCTGTGGTAACTCTCCAACTGTTCTGTAAGGTTTCCCAGTTTTCCCAATAAAGCTGGGGAAGCTTTGTTGTTTTCTTGATCCATTCACAGATCACAGCTTTGTTGAAGGTCTGTCAGTGAGCCACGTTGGACTTCTAGACTTTGTTGTGTGTATTTAGGTTTAGTGTGTTTTGATTTACATTTAGAGCCATTTAGTTCTATTTTCTAATCCTATTGACTCGATTTTATTTTGCTCTCTGATTCATCCTGCATAATTTTTCAGTTTTGTGTCCTCATGCAAGTTACTAACCTCCTTGAACAAAATAGAATAGCATAGTACAAAATACAAAATAAGAAGTTGGTACTTGTATCGTGGAAGTTGTATGATGTGAAATACTCAAAATATATGTGGCTACATACATGATCAGAAATACTTCTGAATTTACTTACTTTACCTTGTTTCCTTTTCATTTATTGTTTAGTATTCTTTATTGAATGTCTAAATTACATCAGATTTTCTGTGCTGCTTGGGGGAATATACCCCAAAAAAACAGGTCAAGGACACTATAAAAGGATTTCATCTATTGGTGGAAATAGATAATTCAGACCATTCTGATAAGTACATTGGGAAACATAGGTACACATGACTTCAGCTAGGTAAAGGGTCATGGAGACTTTCCATAAAAAGTGATAGGGAGGGGCCCGGGAGATAGCATGGAGGTAAGGCGTTTGCCTTTCATGCAAAAGGTCATCGGTTCGAATCCGGGTGCCCCATATGGTCCCCCATGCCTGCCAGGAGCGATTTCTGAGCATGGATCCAGGAGTAATCCCTGAGCACTGCCGGGTGTGACCCAAAAAAAACCCCAAAAAAAAACCAAAAAAAAAAAAAAGTGATAGGAAAGCTAAAATAATTATAACAAAGATTTCCCGGGGAAGGGCAAAGGGCAAGTGAGAAGAGTCACATGAGCACCGAACAAAGAGATTAAGAAGTAGCAAAAAGAGTGTATTGGTTAGGCCAAAGTGATAGCACAAGCGGGTAGGGCATTTGCCTTGCACATGGCCAACCAGACTTTATTCCCTGGCATCCCACATGGTTCCCTGAGCCTGCCAGGAGAGATTTCTGAGTGCAGAGCCAGAATAACCCCTTATCACTGCTGGACATTGGCCAAACAACTAAAATAATAAAAAGGGATATTGTTACTATTGCATCAAATGTGAGACTAGAAGAAGCAGAGATGAAAAGCAGGTGAGGACAAGATCACTCAGGGTTTTATGCTTGGATTATATCATTTACATTATGGAGAAACTTAAGTTTTGGGGTTTTATGCACAGAAGTGATGGAGTGTGATTCATATTTTTACTTCAAGGATCATTTGGGAGGAGAAAAACTGATAACAAGAGGCAATGCAGTAGAGTGATGAAGGCTTGTGTGAGCATCGCCTGAGCCTCTGGTCCCTGAGCATTGCTGGTTGTAGCTCTGGATGATCCCAGATGTCTCCAGATGTCTCCAGGGGCCTCCAAGCACACTAGCGTGACTCTGTTGACCTCCCCATAAAGTCAGTGGTCATAACTATAAACAACCAGAATAATGATGCCAGCAATGAGGTAACAAGGGGAAAGGCTCAGGAGTACAGATTATTTCTGGGTGTGTTGAATCATAGGCAGAAATATCAGGAATTATGGGACCATCAGGGACAGATGGCCAAGCCCTGTGCAGATCAGTGTAAAGCTAGGAATAAGGTCTGGACATTAGCCATTGTACTAAGGCAGGACATTTTATCTTTTTTTGTTTGTTTGTTTGTTTTTGGTTTTGGTTTTTGGGTCACACCTGGCAGTGCTCAGGGGTTACTCCTGGCTCCATGCTCAGAAATTGCTCCTGGCAGGCACGGGGGACCACATGGAGCACCGGGATTCGAACCGATGACCTTTTTCATGAAAGGCAAACGCCTTACCTCCATGCTATCTCCCAGGCCCCGACATTTTATCTTGGTGAGAGCCAGGTGGACAAAGATCACTCAAAAGTGTGATGAGTGTGTGCCCTTCATTGCTTTGACAGTATGTGGGTCCCCTATCCTACACCCAGACCAAAAGGAAAGTATTTAGTATATCTGGTGGAGGTAGGGAGAGAATTGTCTTCAATATCAATCATATAGATTCAAAGGAGTCTTGGGTATTTATGAATAATTTTTGAAGAATAATAAAGAGATAAGGGAAAACTATTTTATGAAGTATTTCAGTTTATTAAATTAACTTAATATACAAATTTATTTTAATCCACTGATTACTAAATTAAATTACTAAATCTAATTTAAACACAATAGACCTCTTTGTATCAAGTTGGTTGCACAGAACTCTTCTTGCACAAAAGATTTTTGTTGCACAAGCATCATCTATCTTGAAAAGTTGGCTTATTTATCTAAAAATTTGGCAGAGATTACATTGTCAGTTATATCTAGAAAAGATTTGAAAGCAAGCATGTTCATAGAAAAATTTATGCATGTGAATTTATGCCAGCATTATTCCTGGTAGTCAGAAAGTAGAAGAAGCTGACCTGGCATTGTTGTGTGCCCTATCTATAGAATTATTGATCCATAGGTAAGTATAGATTGATGCTTGCTATGAGATGGGTTGTCCTTGGAAGTATCATGCTAAATGAAAGAAGTCTGGCATAGAAGCTGCTTAACATTTTCTGATAGAACTAGACTATGGAGATGAAAACTCTGGAATATTTTCCAGGGGTTTGACCTAGCCCCTTCATAACTACCCTACCACCAGAAGACCCTTCATCCCTGCCCACAGCTGGTATAAAAGTATCCTAGCTCCTCTACCAACCTCCAGAAGAAAATAATGCCTGCCAATACTTGCCAGGTAGTTGATCTGGGCTGATACTTCTGTGGAATTCTCACAAGGGATGGGGGATGTTTTTCTGAAACCAAGGTAAATAAGCACCACATCACACCACACACATCCAACAAAAAGTCCCAACTCCTGGGGGCCGGGCGGTGGCACTGGAGGTAAGGTGCCTGCGCTAACCTAGGACGGACCACGGTTCGATCCCCCGGTTCCCCATATGGTCCCCCGTGCCTGCCAGGAGCGACTTCTGAGCGAATAGCCAGGAATAACCCCTGAGCGTCACCGGGTGTGGCCCGAAAACCAAAAAAAAAAAAAAGTCCCAACTCCACAACTTAACTGCCTCAAGCTGCAAAGCCACCAAATTTGCTCTAGATCTGTAGATCCTGGACCATACACTACATACATACAGAATTTTATAGTAGTGATTGTCCAGTAGGAATGTATTGAGAAAGTTATGGAAAGAATTTATGCCAGCTGTAGGCAGAGTTGCACATTCTTCCAGTGGTAGGGTGGTTATGGAGGGGCTAGGCCGAACCCCTGGAAAATATTCCACATTTTTTATCCCTATAGTCTAGTTCTACCAGAGAATGTTCAGCAGCTTCTATGCCAGGCTTCTTTTATTTAGCATGAGACTTCCAAGGACAACCTATCTCATAGGAAGCATTAATCTATACTTACCTATGGATCAGTAACACAATAGATATGTCACACAGCAATGCCAGGTAAGCTGCTTCTACTTTCTGACTATCAGGAATAATGCTGGCATAAATTCACATGCATAAATTTTTCTATGAACATGCTTTCAAATCTTTTCTAGATACATCTGACAGTGGAATCTTGGCCTAACTTTTGGATAAATGAGTCAACTTTTCATAAATAAAACTTTTCATAAATCTCCCAACCTCCGTGAACCTTTTAAATAGAAGACTCAACTGACACCAACCACAGCCATAAATCCTTAGACACTGACTTTAGGAACACCATGGAGATATCTCAGATTGATCCTTGTTGACCTGAGTTTTGGCAATTCCATTTGCCTTTGTGTTGTAACAGACAATATGAAGTAAATTTGTTTGTACTTGCATGGAGACAGGCTATGGTTGTGTGGTTGGGAGAATGGGGAGACTGGTGAAGGGAGGGTCATATGGTAGTGGATTGATATTTGAACATGTAATGCCTGAAATTAGCTTATTATGGAAAAATCACTGCTATAATAATTTTTAAAAAAGAAATAAATTGAGCACAGAAAGCCACATACTATAGTCCATTTGTGCAGACTCATAAGGACAGACTCCCAAACAGGGCCATTTGCCTCCAATGGTATCCTGAGGTTTTTCAGTGCTACCCATGTTGGTGGGCCTTGTGATGTTTGAGAGGCTTTGCAGTGCATCTTTGCACATGTAACACATACAACTGTGAGCCCTAAGCTGATTTGCCTTTCTCTATAATCCATTTTCACATACAGATACTCCTTGCTTAACGACCTACCAGTTTAGCGATCGCTCGCACTTACGACCATCTCTTCACCGTTATTTTATTTTATTTTTAATATCCTTTTTCCATCTTGTACACTCTACAGTACAGTACTGTGGTTTTTGGTGCTTTAATGTACCTACTTTACTTTCTGTTCTGTAACCCATTGCAGTACTGTGTGCAAATTACACAATTACACAGCCGTTGCAAATTAAAACAAGTGCAAATTTTCAGTTGGATCTTTCTCGTTATTTTACTTATTCAGAATACTGTATTGTCAAGTACTATGCGTATACTACACTACTGTAGACAGTTCATGCAGTTCCTCACTTAATGACCAATTCATTTAACAACCAAGTCATTGAAATGGAACTTGGTCGTTAAGCGAAAGGTATCTGTAATATGTAGCATGTATTAATACAGGAAGACGAGTGACCTGGGGACAGATGGTGAAAATGTTCTAACAACATGTTGATGATTACAGTTTTATGAATATACTAAAAGCCCAATGAATCATAAATGAAGGGTGAATTTGATGGCATACATGAATATCTCAATTTTTAAAAGTTGCTGCCTTTTTATACGTTCTATGACACATTTACATTAACTGTCTTCTTTTATCGACCCTGAAACAGAACGCAGTTCTCTGAGAGAATTAATTAAAAACTGATGGGTCATGACTCTGATTTATTGTTTCATGGTTCCTTTGGCTTCTCCTTATTCTGTTTTAGCCTTATTTAGTAGAGTTGGAAATAATTGAAGAGTAATAGGAATACAATTTCTAGTATGATGTAAAAGAAGAATGTCCCCAAGGTACAGGACATTAAAAATGAATGGATTTACAGAGTTGAGTAAATCTATGCTTATGGAAATGATAAAGTGGCAGATTTGGTTTGATTTTTGGTACAGGTAGGCCTTTCCAGGCAGAACTTGGAGTCACTCCAAGTAACCCTGGTTCTGGCTATGTAGACCTGACTGTTCTCTGCATCATTGATGATGTTAATGACATGGGGCCATTCTCAGCAGTACTGAACAGCAAAACTCCAGGGCTACACCAACAAGTTTTGTGTTCCAGCCTTTTTTTTCTTTTGTAACTTTTCTTTGCTTTTTGCATTTGGGAGCAAGGACACATCCAGTGACACTCAGGAATTACTCCTGGCTTATGCACTCAAAAATCACTCCTGGCTTGGGGGACCATATAAGACACCAGGGGATCGAACTGCGGTCCTTCCTAGGTTAGCTCCTGCAAGGGCAAATACCCTACCACTTGCACCACCGCTCCGACCTCATGTTCCAGCCTTTTGAGTTACTTTCTCAGCTTCTGAGTTTTATTTTAAAGTAGAATTTACCTTTTTAATTCTCTGAGAAATCTCCAGCCAGAAAAAAATATAACTCATTCAATAGAAATAGAAATATGTCAGCCCCAACAGTTTGAGCTGTTTTAAAAAAAAAGTTTCAAAAACCAAATCTGAGTCATCGTATATCTTTCTGAATTTTATGGATTTGAACTTGAACTTCAGAGACATATTGTGAGCAAGATACAGGAAGAGAAAGGGGCAAGAGCACCAGGGCCGAAATTGTGTCAGGTCTATGACCTGCAGTTAACAACATAGGAGCTAAATCTAACTTTGAGCAGCTCAAAATGCCCTGATCTTTTAACACAAACCAATTGGAAGCTAGGCCTAACCTGGAAAATGATTTTTTAAAAAAATATTCTTTTGAGGGCTGTCTTATCTACACAGTATTTGCAGTAGTCCTCAACGCTGCTGATGCTTGCTTCTTCATTGTTTTCACAGAATGTCTTCCTTTTCTGACACAGGCCACTTATCAAAAGCTGCTACCTCTGTACTTTCCACGGTCGCTGAAGGAGGAGAGTCAGTCTTTGCCATACCTCCCCGCAGATATCGGAAATGCAGAAGGGGAGCCCGTGGTACCAGAACGACAAATACGAATAAGTGAAAAGCCTGGTGCTCCTGAGGGTATGTTCCACCATTTTTAATTTTTCTCTTTATTTTTTTAATAGATGGACCATAGTTTTTTTTTAAACTTTATTGATTGATTGATTGATTTTTTTTCTGGGCCACACGCAGTGTTGCTCAGAGGTTACTCCTGGCTCTGCACACAGAGATTGCTCCTGGTTGGCTGGAGGACCATATGGAATTCTGGGAATCGAACCGGGTCCCTCCCAGGATGGCCTCATGCAAGGCAAATGCCCCACCGATGTGCTATCTCTCAGGCCCTAAGGAACCACACTTGACAGTGCTCAAGGGGTTCACTTCCAGTGTTGTGGAAGGGACCATATGGGATACCTATGATCAAACCCAGGTCAGCCGCACGCAAGGCAAATGTCTGACCCACTGTACTATCACTTCAGATCCCCAGTTTAAATTTTTTTATTTGTTTGTATTTGAGTCACACCTGGCTACACTCTGGGGTTACTCCTGACTCTGCACTCAGAAATCACACCTGGCACACTTTGGGACCATATGGGATACCAGAAATAGAACCAGGAACCATCCTATGTTGGCCACATGCAAGGCAATCCCTACCACTGTGCTATTGCTTCAGTCTGCCAGTTTATTTTTTATTTTTATTTATTTATTTATTTATTTATTTTTGGTTCTTTGAGGCCACACCCGGTGACGCTCAGGGGTTACTCCTGGCTACGCACTCAGATATCGCTCCTGACTTGGGGGAACCATATGGGATGTCGAGGATCAAACCATGGTTCATCCTAGGTCAGCTGCATTCAAGGCAAATGCCCTACTGCTGAGTCACCACTCTGGCTTCTCAGTTAAGGGGAAGAAAAATCCTGTTAACCTCAGATCTTCACTTATTCACAGTTATGTATCTTTTGCAACATTAGTAATATTTGTAATTATATTTGTAGCGTTTATTATCAAAGGCCATCATAACCTCCCTGTTAATACTATTTTTGTTACAGACAGCCAAGAAGAAGATGAGGGCTTGGGTGTCGACCTCTCTTTTATTGGCTCCCATGCTTTTGCCCGAATGGAGGGAGACATTGATAAACAAAGAAGACTGATCCTTCAGGGCCAGTTGTCAGAGGCAGCTCTGCAGAAGCAACATCAGAGGAAGTAAGACAAATTCCCTTGGGAATGACAGTACAAATGAAGCAAGAAAAGGGCTTTGTCTACTTAGTATGTTGTGGGTATTCCCTCCACGTCTCGTTATAGTATGTGTCCTATGTTATCTTTGTGACAATTTAGTGAGGAGAGAGTGTGTTCCCATTTTAGGTGTTGAAACTCAAAGTTAGGGCCCTGAGTGAAAATACAACAGGTAGGGTGTTTGTCTTGTATGTGGCTGATCCAGGTTTGATCCCCAGCATCCCACATGATCCCCTGAACCTGCCAGGAGTAATTTCTGAGTACAGATGCAGGAATAAACCCTGAGCTCCTCTGGTTGTGACCCCAAAACAAAACAAAAGAATAGTCAAAGTTAAGTGAGTTCCCAGTGTATTTTATCAGTGGAGCACAGACTGGTTCTCTTCCTCTTCGCAATTTTAAAGAATGGCCTCTGTATGAGCTTCTAAAAGTAGAGAAACACAGAATTCTGCACGATGCTTCATAGAATTTGACCTACATTTTCACATTTTCTAAAGCTATTCTAGATTAATTTTTTTTTTCAACTAAACCTCAATGTAGCTGTATTCTTCTGAGTCAATTTTTCCAGATCACTGTTTTCCCAAGGTAGCTCTTTGGAAAGCTTACAACTTTTCAAAAACTGTCAAAGGAAAGACAAAATAATAGGACTGGAGAGATAGCTTGGAGTTGAGGCGTTTGCCTTGCATGCAGAAGGACCGTGGTTCAAATCCCAGCATCCCATATGGTCCCCTGTGCCTGCCAGGAGTGATTTCTGAGCCTTGATCCAGGAGTAACCCTGAGCACTGCCGGGTATGACCCAAAAACAAACAAAAAAAGGCAAAATAATAAATTAACAATGCTTAATATCATCTTTTATCCTATAGGGTAAGGCATTGCTGTCTACTCTTTTCAACATGAGTAATCTTGTTGTATTTTATCTTTACACATTGGTATTTGTTCAGGTTATTTTTTTTGGGGGGGAGGGGGGATCCACAACTGGAAGTATTTGGGGCTTTCTCCTGGCTCAGTGCTCCGGGATCCAACCTGGGTCTGCTACATACAAGGCAAATGCCCCTACCTCTGTACTATCCCTCCAACCCTTTGTTCATTGTGTTTTGTTTTAGTTTTTTGTTTGTTTGTTTATTTGTTTGTTTTAGGTCATACCCAGCAATGCTTAGGGCTTACTCTTGGAGGTGCTAGGGCAGGAAGGGGGGCATCTAAGGAGATGCTGGGGTTTGAACCCAGGTCACATATGCAAGGAAAACACCTTGCTCATTGTACTATCTTTTAAGTTTCCTTATTCATTTTTTTATTGGTTTTTGGGTCACGCCCAGCAGCTCTCAGGGTTTACTCCTGGCTCTATGCTCAGAAATCACTCCTGGAAGGCTCGGGGGACCATATGTCATGCTGGGATTCGAACCACCGACCTTCTGCATGCAAAGCAAACACCTTTCCTCCATGCTATCTGTCCGGCCCCTCCTTATTCATTTTTAATGAACTACTCTCATCCTTCAGTTCCTGCCAATTTTCCATATTCTAGCCCAGAACTATTGTCTCAGGAATCTTAGTTCCGAAGTCTAGAATAGAAGCTGTCTTCATATACATGTTTTTACATCTTAATAAAACGAAAAGCTGCAGTAGTAGCATAGTGGTAGGGCATTTGCCTTGCACATAGCTAACTCGGGACAGATGTAGGTTTGATCCCCAGCATCCCATATGGTCCCCCGAGCCAGGAGCATTTCTGAGCACAGAGCTGGGAGTAACCACTGAGCACCGCCATTGTGGTCCAAAAAAACAAAAACATGCAAAAAAACCCTGCCAAGTAGGGTATAGCTTTTTTTTACTTTCATTTTGTTTTGGGAGGGGGCACCCTCAGCAGTGCTCTGTTCTTACTCCTGAGTCCTCTTAAGGATCACTGCTGGCAGTTCTAAGGGAACTGTATTTGGTTCTGGGAATTAAATTCGGTTGGGTGCTTGCAGGGCAAGCTGTGCTATCTCTCTGACTCCAGAGGAGTTTGTTTTGTTTTGTTTTTTTTCAAAATGTTGTAATGATGTCTAGTTGTTGCCATGTTTAGAGTTTTTTTTTTAAGCTAGATAATACCATATACAGTTAAGGGAGGGAGGGCTGCTAGGAAAAAAAAAAAACTATGTTTCATGTGTTCTGATTTTCACATGCAAAAAGCATATTCACCACTAAGGGGCACCAGTGAATAACTTTTAGAAAGACAGTCATAGAGCTTTAAGTGGTTTAAAAAATCATCTCCTTTAAGAAAAATGAAAGACATTCTTGAAATAACAATAATTTTCAGACACAAAAGAGAAAAGAGCTGGAAGTTCCAGCTCACCTCATGAAGCTCACCACAAATAGTGATGAGTTTAGTTAGAGAAATAACTACATTTTGAACTGTCCTAATAATGAGAATATATGAGGGAAATGGAGAGCCTGTCCAGAGTACAGGCGG
>PVKC010036149.1:0-13288 GCA_004027635.1 Crocidura indochinensis
GTGCTCAGGGGTTACTCCTGGCTGTCTGCTCAGAAATAGCTCCTGGCAGGCAGGGGGGACCATATGGGACACCGGGATTCAAACCAACCACCTTTGGTACTGGATCCGCTGCTTGCAAGGCAAACGCCGCTGTGCTATCTTTCTGGGCCCAAGATATCTTTCTTAATTCTATCACTTCTTTTTTTAACTTAACTTTAAGTTAAAGATAACTTTGTCTCTTCAAAAGAAAAGTTTTAGATTTTTTTTTTCATTCTTATTTCAGAAGGAGGGTGGGGAACTGGGCCACAATTCAGGAGTTCTGGTGCTAGGAATTGAACCAGGGTTGGTCACATGTGAGGCAAGCACCTTACTCACTGTAAACACCTGAGTATTTCTACATGTTATCACCTCAGTGATAAAATTTATGCTGGTAGCCAGAGTTTTTATTTAATTACCTCTATTAAAAAGAACCAATTCACAAAGTCAGACCCAGATAAAAACTCTGAGAGAGGTAAACGATACTATGACATGGAGATTGGGCTTTTATTGTTGGTTTTAAATAATCTGATAGGAGCACATACACTCGTTTCATTAAATTTAGGTTTAAACTAGATAGAGAAACATTTCATCTAAACTGGGCTTCAAAAGCCATGTTTGTTCAGACACCATTAGTTGTTTTTACTCGTTTGATATATCTGTCTCCAGTGATGGGTTTTTTTAAAGAAACTTAAGCATAAGAAAAGGATTCAAAACTCTAGGCAGATATTATCAGAAGGCAGGAGGCCAACATGAAAATTCAAGAACTCTGTAAGACCAAAAAGAAAAAGAAAAAAAAAACAAAAAACAAAAAACCCTGTAAGAGCGAGAGCCTGTTTACAAAGCTAGCCCCTAGAGGTCAGTATTACCATGTGACTGTTACACACTGGCCCTCTCATTTCTGGGTGATGTATATGCTTTATTGAGAACAAAGCAAAAAGCAAGACCTTGGTGCCTGGCAGCATACTGGCCCAGCAGCATGCTAGCTTGGTTAGGTCATCATTCAGCATAAATAGAGAAGCGTAACTACTCACTCCAGGCTGGGCACACACCATAAAATAGGCAGAGACCAATTGAAACTTCATGTAAATCTGAGGGGTTACAGAATTAAATCAAAGGGTTCTTGAATCTGCTGGAAAACAATAAGGGAAAGCCAGGGACTAAGAAGAAAAGACTGCTAGTGATGTGGCTCTGGAGTGGGGATGTGGAGAAGAAATTGTAAAATTTGTAGGCAGGCTTGTCAGCTAAGACAGACCCCCAGACAGAAAAGCAGAAATCAGTTTTAGGATTCATTAGCAAGCCAGAAAAGAAATCTGGGAGGATTAAAAAAGCATTAAGAGTCACCTTGATTTAGGTGTGTTTTTTTTTCCCCTTAGGGTTTTTGTTTTTTTTTAAATAAAGTCCTCACCTGAGAAGCTAGAAAACACATCTAAACCAAATCAAAGCTAAAGACAGAAGTGGGAACCTCCTCCATTCCACCCTTGCTGCTTTCCATTCAGATTGTAGCAATATCAGCAGTATAGTATCTAAACAATATAGTATAATTAGCAAAAATATATTATTGCCAATTTTTTTCCTAAGCACACATGTAGGTAATAATTTTAGAATAATTTCTAAGTGAAGTACATTTGTGGATCTTCTAAAATTAAGCACAGAGTTAGAGAAATTGATGGCCTCACCCCAGATTAGGAATGTGATGATGCCAACCCTGGGCAGTGAATGCAGTGACTCACCTCACCCCAGAGGGCACAATAGTGCTGACACAGGTAGGTCCTTTCATCCCACCTATACATCAGCATATCAAACCTATCCGATGGGTCTCTTGCAAAGCTGAGGTCCCTGGAATAAATGTCCTCCTTTCATAAATGGATAGCAGGGAATACAGCATTTTCTAAATCTGGTTTCTTTTCTTTTAGCATAAGTAAATTTGGGGGGTGGAGAAGGGACAAAGGAAAGTAGAATTAAATAGAGAAAGAAGTAAGCACCAAATGACTTCAGACAGTGACCCTCTCCCAGAATCCTGACCACATAGTACTATTTTGAATATGAGTTTGATTTTAATGTTCAATTCTGCATT
This sequence comes from Crocidura indochinensis, assembly GCA_004027635.1. Taxonomy (NCBI): domain Eukaryota; kingdom Metazoa; phylum Chordata; class Mammalia; order Eulipotyphla; family Soricidae; genus Crocidura; species Crocidura indochinensis. Next base: position 2,093 of record PVKC010036149.1, read on the forward strand.
GTATTTACCTAATGTGGAAAATGGTATGTTAAACAATTACTTCTATGAATTGACTGATTTCTTTGACGCCTTAAACAGACCAATAGAAAGACCATTTATACATATTATTTCACCGCCATGAGCCTAAAAACAACAATTAAATGCTGGGAAAAAGAGCACAGGTGTTGGGATCTGGGCTTGATTTCCACCTTCCTGCCCCTCCCCTCCAGCACTGAAGGCTGTGGCCCAGGTTGTCCCCAGCACAGCAGGACTGAGCAGCACATACATCCTCAAGGGCCATCATTGAAACATTATGCCAGTTGCTTGAGTATCATAGGGCATGGGTCCTGGAGCCCCTAAACACTGTTTGGGAATGCCCATCAAAACTAAAATTCATCATCCAATATGATCCTTTTAAAGATATTTATCTGAAGTAATTACAGTCATATTTTACATTGCTTATCTATGCATAATAAGGAGCTGATAATATCTTGCCTATCATCTATGGCACAGTGGAAAAAATTCTCCAGCTCATTTGAGAAAAATTCTACATCAAAAGATATTATAGGTATCATTAGTTTCACTTTTAATGAAGTAGTATTGTACTTTTTGCTTTATTTGGGGATCATACTGGACGGTGTTCAGGGCTTACTCGTGGCTCTATCTATATTCAGGAATCATCACTCTTTGGCAGAACTTGAGAGACTATATAGGATGCCTGGAATCCAAGTTGGATCACATACAAAGTGAGCGTCTTATCTGCTGTACTATTTCTCCACAGCCCCACTATTCATTCATTTAAACAACTTTTTTTCCTTTGATATTTTGAATAGGTTGAAATTAAAATAGTACCAAGATACCAGAACTCATTTGTAGACTAAGAGTAGAAAATCTCAATCTCAATTTCACCTTTCCTTCATGCAAATTCTCTTTCTCTCTCATGTATATACATATATAGATACAGATATAGATATATCTCCTCCACCGACTCTCTCTCCCTAAAAAAAACAAATATATATGATAATATGTATATATGTATATATATAGATACAGATATAGATATACCACTTCCATCGACTCTTTCTCTCACCCTAAAAAATACAAATATATATATATGATAATATGGGGGAAATCTAATATATTGTGAAAACATTTAAATTTTCATAAAACCAGATGATAGTACAAAGTCTATTATGGATGGAAACAGACACTCCCTTTGAAACCACACGTTACTTCTGATATATAATCCTAATTGTAATCCTAAATTAAATATTTGCATATTCTTGCTCTCCCATAAGTCCATGTAGCCTCACCCTTTATTAACTAGCCTAAGAGATTAGCAATGTCATTGTAAGTACTAACATACAGAAACTTTGGTCACCTGCCCTTCTTCTCAATTCCCTTGGAAGTAGTCCTAGAAGATGTTATTAAATTAAAAATACAATGATGCCCCCATTTAACAATAAAATAATAAGTGTTGCTATTCCCCAGACTTTCTTCAAACAGACCACCATACTCCCTCTCATAATTGTGTGACTTACATGCCCTTTTATAAAACACTTGTTTTCAGTTCTCAAAGCTCTGTTTGATAACAACAGATGCTAATTCATCATAGCTTAAGGAGAAAGGGTGACTTGTTGGCACTTGTGTAAACACAGAAAAGGCATGCTATTAGACTTAGAGTCCATTGCATTCAGGGTTTGATGTTATCACTGGTCTTGTCAATCATCTCTGCCTCTCTCTATTAAGTCTTTATGTTTTCAATCAGGATATTAGAAGATACTGGAAATATGACCATCAGCAGTTTTCAGGATTGTTCTTGGTATCCGTTAGAGAGTAAAGAAAGCATTTCCAACCAACTTGTAAAAAAGTTAAACAAATAGCTTTGATTAAGCTTGTGCTGGTTGCACATCTGAAAAATCTTTGTATGCAAGAACAAGAAACTATAGTTAACAGAGTTTTTGTTATGTGCTTACCACCAAGAAACAAGGTAGAAGAAAAAGAGGATAGAAAATGAGAATGTTCTGACTAATAGTACCTACCAGAAGCACAGGGCTTTAACTCGATAAAAACATTTCATTTAAGAAAAGGTGAACTGGGGACATTGGTGGAGGGAAATGTCTGAAGGAATTCAGACATCGTATCATGAACAATTTTGTAACTGAATCCCATGTTAATTCAATTAAAATTTTAGTTTTAATAAATAAGTCTATCCAAAGAGATAGTTCAACTGGCTGAGTGCATTCAAAGCATTCTTTGAATGGAGAAGACCTAAGTTCCATTCCCAGCACCAGATAAAACCGGGAGCACCACTAGTAACCACTAGAACTACAAGAACCTCCAAATACAGAGTGGAGAGTGATCCCCCATTACCATGATTATGTCCCCCAAATTGAAAATATATAATTAAGGAAGATTTAACCCACGACTGGAAAGAAAGAGTGAGGGATCAAATCACCACATCTGGTAAAAATCTCACCTGGTAATCAAGTAAAACTACCATGGAATATAGATATTTTTCCTTGATGAAGAGATCTTCAAGATTCAGTTTTCCCCCACCCACCCAAATTCAATACTCTTAATACCCCCAAACAAACACACACATATATATACATATATTCTTTTTCTGTTGTTGTTCTTAGTTTGCTTTTGGTATGCACTTGGTTTACTCCTGGGTCTGTACTCAAGGATTACTACTGTGGGGCTCCAGGGACCATATGAGATCTGGGATCAAACCTGGGCCCGCTGTGTGCAAGGCAAGAGCACTGTCCACTGTGCCATCTCTCCAGAATCTGTAAAATATTCTGATCAGAAGGCTGTTCCAAAACATTAGGCAATTACCTCCAAAGAAATAAGTTATTTAAGAGAATGGAAAATTCAACTGAAAAGAAACCCCTTTTATAATAAAACTGGCAAAGTAGGAAATTTACAGCATGACTGTTGTTTGTTGGTTTTACTTTGTAAAAATAACCATACCCCAAGGCAAATTCCTTGCCATTTCCATATCCTGTACCTGAAATGTTTATAATTTTATTTATTAACAGAATTCAGTGAAAGGCCTAATGTACCCCTTCAAGGTATGAGTTCATATTTTGGTAAACCTCAGTATGCACAAAGCTCAGGGTAAAATTCAAAACAATCTTTGCTTCCATTGACTTAGAAAGACAGTCACTGTTTAAAAGAACTTTATTGACTGATTTCTGTTGTTATCTTTTTAGCATTAGTTTTTTGTTATTATTAAAGCTCCTACCTTTTACCAGATGATAGTCTAGACTCTATAGATTTTAAGCGAGTATACTAAAAGAAATGCACTCACTCTTTGCATTTTTTCTTTCCTTTTAGTAGTCATAGTTTGTGAACCAAAAAAGTTATTAATCCCAAACATGAATGTTTCCATTGTCCCACTGAAAGTCATATCAACTCCTCCCTCATCTTTTGGTTTTTCTGACATCATAAACAGACTCCAGTGTGCATAAATCACAGGTCAGGCTTGTCCAGGATTCAATGTCTGAATAAAGTTACCTATACTTTTAAGGAAAAATTTATAATAAGGTTGACATTTCAATGACTTTTAATAATACATATAAAACATGCAACTTGGAACTTGATAGAACAGAATAGATAATACATTTGTCTTGCATGGTGTCTACCTCAGTTAGCCCTGGTTCTATCCTGAACACCCTCAAGAATCAACTGAGAACAGAACTAGAATTAGACCTTGAATATAGAAAAATATGATCCCAATAGCTTCCCCACAATATATGACCTCAAATATGTTCGGTTCCAAAGCATTGGAATAAGCTATATGTATACATACATACATATGTGTTCCAATGCATGTTAAATTTGTTTTTAAACCATATTATACTCTATGTCTAAAAAAACCCCATTGTCATGACTTAGTTAAAATAATTTATTGTTAAAATATACTAACCCCAGGGCCCGGGAGATAGCATAGAGGTAAGGCGTTTGCCTTTCATGCAAAAGGTCATCGGTTCAAATCCCGGTGCCCCATATGGTCCCCCGTGCCTGCCAGGAGCAATTTCTGAGCATGGAGCCAGGAGTAGCCCCTGAGCACTGCCGGGTGTGACCCAAAAACCAAAATATATATATACTAACCCACCTTCAGAGCCTTTAGTCAGTCATAATCTTTGTTTACCTTACCTTGATACTTATGGCTGATGAGAACTGTAATGACTACTTCAAAGGTCTTATTAATGTCAATTTTTTTAACATCTCATTTTTTGGGGAAGGGTCACAGCTGGCATCAGTCAGGGGTTGCTCCTGGCTCTATGCTCAGATATCACTCCTGGCAGGCTCAGGGGACCATATGAGATGCTAGGATTCAAACCATCGTCCTTCTGCATGCAAGGCAAATGCCTTACTTCCATGCTATCTCTCTGGCCCCTTAACATCTCCTTTTATATATAAATCATTAATGTTTTTACTGTTGTAGAATAGTTAATTCTTTCCAGAATGTTTGCAGTTAAGTTTGTCTAAGTCCATCAGAGAAATCAGTTTAGCCTCTCAAAATACAATCCTCAAGGATAGTAAAAAGCTGTCACCCATGGGCATAAAAATACTAACAGCATTAATTTCTTTGTATATCTTCATCAGAGCTCCTGAGTACCAAGTGTTTTGCCAATGAGCAGAAAATTTTCTAAATAATTTTTCTAATTGGTTGGTCTCAATAGCAAACTTAATATTCATCAGACCATGTTATAAATAAATTGTCCTCCAGGCCTTATCATTCCATATACAGATTACAGAACAAGAAGATTTAGCATAATTCTTTATTGGTAATGAAGGACCATACCCACTAGTACTTAGCTTTATTCCTGGTTCTGTGTTCAAGAATGAATCTTAGCAGGGCTCAGGTTCATGTTGGGCCCCAGGAATTAAACCTGGGTCTTCTGCATGCTAAACAAATTCTCTACATTCTGTATTATTGCTCTGATCCCTTATTCTTAAGAAGGTCAGGAATAACATCTCTTTTCTAAACTCCCAGAGATAACTCAAGTCAATTTTAATGAAAGAAAAAAGTGTATTGTACCTTGAACTCAAAAATAACTCGATCTCTTCAGCAAAAATTTCTCAGGATGAAAACTCTAATTGTAGGTAGATGGTAAGAATAAAGGAATCTTATACTGATTGAAAATGTTTTGAAATTAGAATGCCATAATGGCTGTATAATACTGTGAATATAGTAAAATTACTGTTTTAAAACTATTCAACATTATAGTGATTACCATGAATATTTTATGCTAATTAAATTTTAGTTCATTTTCTTAAAATTTGAAATTATTTTGCGGCCAAGGGATAGCACAGTAGAAGTATATAGGGAATTTGCCCAGCACATAGCTGAGCTGGGTTTGATCTTGGGCATCCATATGGTCCCCTGAGCCCACCAAGAATAATTTCTTTTCTTTATTTTTTATTTATTTATTTACTTTTGGGTTTTGGGTCACATCCAGCAGTGCTCAGGGGTTACTCCTATCTCTATGCTCAGAAATTGCTCCTGGCAGGTTCAGGGGACCATATGGGATGCTGGGATTCGAACCACTGTCCTTCTCGATGCAAGGCAAACGTCTTATCTCCATGCTATCTCAGGAATAATTTCTGAGCACAAAGCCAGGAGAAATCCCTGAGCTGTGTGTGGTTCATAAACCAAAACAAACAAACAAAAAAGGAAATTATCCCAAGATACAATAATTAGCACACTATCAAGTATACTCTTAAAATCTTGTTTGGAACCCAAATAAAAATCTTAACTTGGTATTATTTACTGTAGTAGGCCAGCTTTAAATATTTGTTCATTTGCATCCAGGTTTTCTGAACAATGCCATTCTCTCCTCTTCTACTTTCTTTTAGGTCAGCTATTTGAAAGACTGCTATGTTTCAGACTACCAATACTTTGACAAAAGTTTGATATGAATTTTCTTTCACCACCAAACACATATAATTACTAGTTTACTAGGAACTTTCTAAGAAAGTAGCAAGAAAAATGTAACAATTTCACTACCAGGATTTTGACAAAAATTACTTTATATTGAGATTCAGGAGAGAGGGGGGAGAGAAGACAAAAAGAGAGTGAGAGAGGTGAGAAAGAATGAGAGAAAGGGGGGTGCTAGCCTTGCTCATAGCTGGCCTGGGTTTGACCCTAATAGTAAGGAATCATAAAGATTCCTAAGTCCTGCAAAAAATGACCCCTGAGGGCAGATCCAGTAATAAGTCCTAAGAACTGCTGGCATCTCTCCCCCCACCAAAAAAAAATCTAAGAAATGTTAGTCAACGTGTATAATCAAGAAGTTCTTAATTTTTAAAGAATTTAGCCAATAGGAATATGACTCAGGAGAAGTGCCCCTGCATTGCATGTATAAAGCCCCAAGTTTCATGTCTGCTACTGGAAGGGAAACAAAAAGATTCTAAAGATATTTAGACCTAAAAATGATCTATGAAAAAATTGGGAATGGAGCGCAACTTTTGGTTATAATTGACAAAAATTGAAATGAAACTAGCTTAAGTAATAAAAGGGAAATATTTTATCTCTTGAAACTGGCCAAAAAAATCTGAACCACAGGGCTTCTGGACTATGTTTTGACTGCCTCTGATGTTGGATCTATCTGGGCTTTTGCTGGCATAATAACAATTGACGAATGCTTATTTGGCTGCCCTTGTTTAACAGTATATCTGAGGAGATTCTACCTATTCAGAACTGCTTCCTCTCTCTTTTTAGGTAACAGATGCATAATTTTCTTTTGAGGAAATATGTTCTCTTCCATTACCTGTGGTCCTTAGTCCATTCATCAGGGCATCCATTTCCCCAAGTTAAGGCTTCTGACTCACTGAGCTTTTTTTTTGTTTGTTTGTTTTTTGTTTTTTGTTTTTGGGCCACACCCGGTGATGCTCAGGGGTTACTTCTGGCTAAGCACTCAGAAGTCGCTCCTGGCTTTGGGGTCCATATGGGAAACCGGGGGATCGAACCGCGGTCCGTCCTAGACTAGTGCAGGCAAGGCAGGTACCTTACCTCCAGCGCCACTGCCCGGCCCCCAATTTTAACTTTTAATACTTGCATTCAAACAACCATTTTTTATACCCTAACCATAAAAAGAATAACATTTTTCCTCACTAAACCTCTTGATAAATATGAGGGAAGAAATGTGATTAACCTGACTTGTATCACATTCTTATCTCTCATATTAATAAAGCACAATGGCCAAGATAATAAATGGGGTATCATTATTAACACATATGTTTTATTTTCATCAGATTAAAAAGATGAGTTAACTTTATAGAAAAAAAAATAAAAGTGCCTCTCACTGTCCCCTTTAATTCATTTTTGGTAAACCATTTAAACTGGAAAAGATAAATCATTCCACTGAAGATAAATTTTATCTTGTCTGGAAAGTAAAAATTCTTTCCTTTCCCTATCATTTTATACTACATATTTAGGTCTTTTTTCTAAAGAAAGTCTAGAAAAGGGGCCGGGCGGTGGCACTGGAGGTAAGGTGCCTGCGCTAACCTAGGACGGACCCCCGGTTCCCCGTGCCTGCCAGGAGCGACTTCTGAGCGAATAGCCAGGAGTAACCCCTGAGTGTCACCGGGTGTGGTCCAAAAAAACAAAACAAAACAAAACAAAACAAAAAAATCAAAAAAAAAAAAGAAAGTCTAGAAAAATAGCTATCTTACAATTAACAAAAGGATAAAAAGACCTATTCTGAAGTTTCTGGTTAGTGTCCAGAATTTTCTTGCTGCACCAGTGATGTCAAGGTCCCCTTCTTCCTTTGTTTGTTAAACTAATTTTGGAATTATTCTATTATCAGGAAATGATGTTCCCTTCCTTCTGTCCATCCTTAGAACAGATTTTTTTTTACTTCTCCAGATCCCTGTCTCCAGAGAGTTTAAACGAACGGGCAAGTGTCAACTAAATATCAGATAAGTCACAGGGGAATTGGAGTTTGATTGATTTCTAAGATTTTTACTTAGCCATGAGAATGTTCTGATCACTAAAAAGAGGTTGAACTCTTTGGGAATGTTGTTAAATAAGCCAGACAAGAGATGAAAAGAAAGATGCTTCCTTCCAAAAAATTTGTAGAGCAGTAGTGGCGTTCCTTTCTCATCCACTGGCAGATGGACATGCATTTATTAGCCTACCGTGAATGGAGAGCATAAAGTCATAAATAATTGTCAGCCAGTTGCCAATAGCATATACTATTCCTTGGGTTCAACAAATCAGAATTTAAAAATAATACATAGAATAACGGGTCTGGAGGGATAGCACAGTGGAGTTAGTCTTGCAAACAGCCAATCCAGGACCAAAGGTGGTTTGTTTGAATCCTGGCGTCCCATATGGTCCCCTGTGCCTACCAGGAGCTATTTCTGAGAAGTAACCCCTGAGCACCGCTGGATGTGGCCCAAAAACAAAAACAAACAAAAAATACATAGAATAAGATTCTATTAAGTAATATTATTACTAGATAAGTGTGTGCATTCTGTTCGAAGGTGCAGGCATTTTGTTTTTCTTGTCAGTGAGATAGTGTCTGACATATTGATGGATGTACTAATGTATATAATACATATGTATCCCTGTATGTAGTTAAAATATTTGTTTTAAAAGACACATTGTTTTGGGTCAGAGAGATAGCTGAAGAGGCTGAGTGCATGCTTTTAATGTGGAAAATCTGGGCTCAGTTTGATCTAGGCACATATTCAGGCACTGTGTTTCATTCCCTACTATGACCAGAAGTCCTAAGAACAGAGCAGGGAATAGTAAATCCTTAGATTTACAGACAATACCAACAACAAAATAAAAATACATTGTCTTGAACAAAACTAATATGTCTATAAATTCCTCAAATAAAACCACACTTTGATAATCAATGAAGAACATATAACTAAAAAGCAATAAGAAGTAAGTGTAGGGGGCCGGACTGTGGCACTGGAGGTAAGGTGCCTGCCTTGCCTGCACTAGCCTAGGACGGACCGCGGTTCGATCCCCCGGTTTCCCATATGGTCTCCCAAGCCAGGAGCGACTTCTGAGCGCATAGCCAGGAGTACCGGGTGTGACCCAAAAACCAAAAAAAATAAAAAGAAGTAAGTGTAAAAGGAACATCTTTCCTGACTGCTTAATAATGTACTTGGGTCCAGGAGAAATATACTAATTCAACTTGCATAAGCATCAGTGCCCACAAGAGTAGCAAAACTACTTTTCTACAGTGACTTTAATTAATTCCACAAATTGACAAAGAAAGTCACTCAGGAGACCCAGTTGATGCACAAGGCAAGTAACCTACTCTCAATATTATTTCTTAGGTCCCAAGGATTTTTCCAGTAAGACCTAGGTACTGCTCCAAGCTATCCTTTCAATCTAGGGGCTTTGCTAGAACATCTAATTAACAAAAAATAGCTTAGACAGGCTACCTTTATTTTCAGCATTTCTCTTGATTAGAATAAAAACTTCTGCATGGAATTTTTCCCCTGATTTATATTATTTTTTTGTTGTGAATATTTAGGAAAAAATTGAGGCTTTTTAAAATTTAACAGAGATATACAAAGAGTAAGGTGCTTGCCTTGCACACAGTTAATCAGTGTTTAAATCCCAGTAACACATATGGTGCCTTGAGCATTGTCAGGGGTGATCCCAGAGTATAGATGGGTGTGGCCCCATACAAAAAAAAAAAGAAAAAAAATATATATATACACATAGCAAACTGAACTTGCATAGTTATAAACTTTTAACAGTAACTCCAAAAGGTAAATCACTTCTGTGGATATAGAAATAAAAAGATGTAAGAGAAATGGTGGAAAGACACTTGTATGCTTCATAAATGAAAGAAAACAAGAATTTTCAGTCCTCACAGACAAAACAAGCACGTGCAAAACTCAGTGAAAGTTTAAAAATTAGGGGCTGAAGCAATAGCACAGCGCTGGAGTGCTTGTCTTGCACTTGGCCTACCCAGGACAGACCTGGGTTCGATCTAGCGTTCCATATGGTCCCCCAAGCCAGGAGCCATTTCTGAGCGCATAGCCTGTAGTAGTAACCCCTGAACGTCAGTGGATGTGGGCCCAAAACAAAACAAACAGACAATAAAGGTTAAATGTTAGTTCCATAAAATCCAGTACTCCTTTCATTTTTTAAAGTTTTAAATATATAATAAAATGTGATGTCATGGCTTTTTATCAAACTTGCCTATATTTAATAGTTTAACTTTGAGTAAAAGACTCATCATTTAAGGTGATCCATAATATGTCAATTTATTTGACAATCTACTCCAACCTCTTCTCCCAGTGACAGGAGAAACAATTTCAATGGTCCCTTAAATTGACTTATTTCAGAGCTAATATAATCCCAATTTTTTTTTGGGGGGGGGTCTTTGGGCCACACCCATTTGACGCTCAGGGGTTACTCCTGGCTATGTGCTCATTAATCGATCCTGGCTTGGGGGGACCATATGGGACACTGGGGGATTGAACAGTGGTCTTTCCTACGCTAGAGCTTGCAAGGCAGACACCTTAACTCTAGCGCCACCTTCCCGGCCCCATAATCCCAATTTTGATAATTGGCACCACATATGGTCCCTGAGCAAACTGGGACCTGAGTCCTGAGCAGGAGTAATCCCTGAATACCACCAGGTGTGACCAAAGAGAAATAAGTAAATAAATAAATCAATAAATTGAACGTGTCATTTAAACATTAGTTCAGTGCCCAAATCTCTGGTCTTGTACTAAGTAAATTAAGCAAATATTTTAATGACAGCATATAGTTACTTTTCAAGATTTTGATTTTATAAAGTATGCCACAACCAGACACTATTCAATCTCATTTTAAATAAATATTAATTAACTCCCATAGTTTTATCTGCTATTTTTAAAATATTGACTAGCGTTTTAATAGGATAATCTCCTAAATTGTTTTTGTTTTAAACTTTCAATATCACATTTACATTATTAAAACTAAGGATCAGAACACCACTTCACTGTTTTTCATATTTACTCTCAGCTGCCAAAATATTGAAATCAGGATGTTATTATATATATTCTTATGCTACTTAATTAGTTCAAACAGGATTACATTGTTAAGAACCAAGATTCTCCCCCTAAATCCATGATAATTTTAGACTAAGACAAGTTAGAACCCTAATAAAGTGTACTTTTCCACTCCTAGTTGAAGGCAGAGAAAGAGTTAACTCAGAAATAAAACCAAAGTTGGTTCGGTTC
>PVKC010036150.1:0-13255 GCA_004027635.1 Crocidura indochinensis
CTGGCTCCATGCTCAGAAATTGCTCCTGGCAGGCACGGGGGACCATATGGGGCACCGGGATTTGAACCGATGACCTTTTGCATGAAAGGCAAACGCCTTACCTCCATGCTATCTCCCGGGCCCCTCCCTCACTTTTTTAAAGCAAATTTTAACCTCTCAGTGATGTTTACCTCAGGATTTCTAGACAGTTTTGACACCTCATCCCCATGTTGTTCTATTCCAGAACACTTATTAATTACTTCAAAACTTACACAGGAATTGGGGAAGAAACTCAGTGGTAGAGCTCATGTTTCATATGCATGAGCCCCAAGAACCAACCTCCAGCAGCAAACAAATATCTAAATGTATGGTCTGTCTTCTCCCACTTGAAAAACATGGATCTCATGAGGGTAGTAAAATTTATGCTTTATTCACTACAACTGCTACAACTGATGACTCCTAAAAGGCACATAATAAATGAACTTTAAATCTGATTCTAAGACAGTATAAATGACATTAAATTGCTCTTCCTTGTAATGCTTTGCAAAGAAATCAAGCCTTCTAAAGAAATAGACACCATATGAAAATATAACATCTCTTAAAGGTGGAAGATCACTAGGTTCCCCAATTCTGAGGTCTGAACTTTATTTTGAGGAACTCAGAACTATAAGAAAAATAGATAATTGACAGCATTAAGCCATCATATCTTTAAATCCACTTTAGAGTTCGAACCAGGTCATGCTTCTTCCCCCAGGTTTCTTTACTCAGAACACTAAACAAAATGGTCTCCTAAAAGTGGATAATTCCTGGTCAATGTGGGATTCCTCTAATCAATAAATTTGTCCCGGAAATGCCCCATTCATACATGCAGAAGTCTGTAGGTATTGCATTGCAATATGAGCTACTACCCTCCTGGTCTGAAGATTTTTTAACATTTCTTCGTGTATCCTCACAATTTATGCTTCACAGGTGGTAAAATGACATCCAGCTATTAACCCAAACAAAAGTGTTCTCCCATCATACTCTTTTCCGTAAACCTCTCCTTTGATATGTAAAAATCCATCTGAATCCTTTTTTAACATGCCCCACCTGGTTGGAGAGGTAATTATTTAATACAAAAAGAAGCAATTTTGACTTTTGGCTCAGGCAGAGAATACGAGGCATAAAGCCATTAACATCTTCATTCTTTCCTAATTGGCTTGGTTTATTAATCCTTTGTCACTACTCTGTTTCTTCAGACCCATTTGAGTGGGGGTAAAAATTTGGTGTCTGAAGTGATCTCACAAATGATGGGGGTTTATTTTACAACAGGCATTTCCCAAAAGAGAGCTTTTGCACTTCTGATCCTATTTTCATATCTGCTTCTTGGAAGATCCATGTTAATAATAGCATGGTGTGCCTATAATGGGAAAATATAGTTTCTTCACATGATTAAGCTAAGTGAAAGACATCACATAATTTTAAGATTCTGAATTGCAAAAATATGGACTACAGAAGTTTTTATTATAAACCTTAACTAGATTCCGGGTTTCAGTTATTTGGGATACATTTGACTGGAATAACATAAGAGTCATTGACATGCCAGAGGTCCAGCAAAGAAAATTTTATGAAGAAGGAACAGTCAATAACATAATTGCTGAAAAGTTCCAAGAGCTGAAGAATGCTTGCGACAACATTCTAGATGCCACAATAGTACCAGCTAAAAGAGATAGAAACAAAAGCAGCATAAAATACATCCTCATCACAGTGATGAAAGCCACAGATAGAGATAGAATAATAAATACAACAAAATCAAAAAATGAAATACATAAAAGAAGCATCCTTAATATTTATAGCAGATTTATCATAAGCAACCTCCAAGCATGAAGGCAGTGGTGCGATATAGTGAGAAAAACTCAATGAAATAAATGCCTTGTCATGAATATGTCACCAAGTCAGATTTCCATTCAGTTTTGAAATATACTCAGCTTCATGGATAAATAACAGATAAGGATCTTGACAGACTCACAACCAACCTTCAAAGAAGTAATGAAGAATCTAATTTAAGGCAATACAAACTCTACAAACACACAAAACTTCTACAAAAAGATGGTGTGAAATCTCATGACAGTCATTTCTATCAATGTCAAAGGAAAAATAATTACCAGTTAAGAGACAGAGTACTGGAAGTACTTGCAATAGAAATTAGGCAAGGAAAAGGATTTAAGGGGCATTGGGATAGAAAAAGGAAGAAGTCAAACTCGTACTGATTGAAGATGGCATGCTATTATTTTTACAAGATCCTAAAGACTCTACCAAAAATGATTCTAGAAGCAAGAGATTATATAGTAAAACACAGGCTACAAAAATAACATGTAAAAATCCATGGCTTTTTTTTTTTTTTTTTGGTTTTTGGGCCACACCCGGTGATGCTCAGGGGTTACCTGAGCTATGAGCTCAGAAGTCCCTCCTGGCTTGGAGGACCATATGGGACACCGAGAGATCGAACCGCGGTCCGTCCAAGGCTAGCTCAGCCAAGGCAGGCAGCTTACCTCTAGCACCACCACCCAGCCCCAATCCATGGCTTTTCTAAATAATAATGTGAGATATTTAAAAAAAATAATCCTATTCACAACTGTGCCTCAGAAAATTACCTTAGAGTTAATTTAACTAAAAGGTAAAATACCAAGAAAACTACAAAAGACTATTTCAAGAAATAAAAGAAGACACAAATAAATGGAAGCACTTGCCTTGAGTCATGGGTTGGGAAGCATTAACATTATTAAAATGGTAGTACTTTCCAAAACACTGTACCAATTTAATGCAATCCCTATAAGGATAACCATGACATTATTCAAAGAAATAGATCAAACACTTCTGAAATTAATATTAAATAATAAAACTCCACAAATAGCTAAAGAGATCTGTGGGGGGAAAACATGGGAGGCATTAATTTCCTCACCTTCCAAATTTACTGTAAAAGGCAAGATCATTAAACCATACCAATGAATATTTTAAAACAGCCCCTCATATACATGATAAATTAATCTTTGAGAATGGCGATAAAACATAAAGTGGATCAAAGAAAGCTTCCTCAATAAGTGGTGTTGGTCAAATACATGCAAAAAAAAGTGAATTGAAAACTCTCTTTAATACCATGAACAAAAGTCAAGTAAAAGTTATTAAAGACCTTGATATTAGACCTGATGCCATTAGATACATAGAAAAAGAGAACATAACATGACGTTAAATCTAAAAACATCTTTAAGTGAATAGCCACTGGCCAAGCAAGTGGAAATTAAGATAAACAAATAGAACTACATTAAACTGATGACCTTCTGTACCTCAAAGGAAATGGTGACGAATATACAAAGACTACTCGTGGGATGGGTGAAACTTCTCACACAATATATATAAGATAAATGGATGATACCCAAGAAACACTAGTCACTGGTAGAGCTTAGCAGAAGAAAAAGAAGTCTAATCCTATCTGAAATTTGGAAGAAGAAATGAAAAGACATTCCCTCAAAAGAGAAATTCATATGGCCAAAAGACACATACAAATGCTCTACATCATTAATCATTAGAGAGATGAAAATAAAAACTACAATGAAATACCATGTCACACCACAGAGACTGGCACATGTCACAAAGAATAAGAATAACTAATGCTGGTGAGATGCACGGAGAAAGGGAGTAAGGGAGTCTCATTCATTGCTGATGGGATTGCCAACTGTCCCAGACTTTTTGGAAAGCAATAAGGACATTCCTCAAAAAACTAGAAATTGAACTTCCATATGACCCAGAAGTACCACTCCCAGAAATATAGGCTCGGAGCACAAAACACAATGTAGAAAAGCCCTCTGCATCATTATGTGCATTGCAACTATATTCACAACAACCAGAATCTGGAAGCAGCCCAAGTGTCTGAAAGCAGATGATGGATAAAGAGACAGTAGTACACAATGGAATAATATAGCTGTTAGGAAAAATGAAGTAATGAAATTTGATTACATATGCATGTGAAGAGTAATATTTAAGGAAATGAGTCTGAGAAAGAGGGATAGATAACGAATGATATTGAATGATATCAAATGATATATACCACTCATTTGTGGTGTATAAAAGTAATAATATGATAATAATATCCAGAGACATTAGAGACAAGAATTAGGAGTACCAGTTCATAATAGGAAGTTCCCACAAATAGTGGAGAGTGCATTTAGGGGAGACAGGGATCACTATGACAATGATCATTGGAAATGATCACTCTGGACAAGATATGGGTGATGAAAAGAAATAAAATTATAGGCATGATACATTTCAGTAACAAAATTGCAGACCATAGTGTCTAAAAGAGGAGAGAGGGTGATCTATATATAAAGAGGGAAGAAAAATGTCTGCCACATAGGCAGGCAGTGGGAGGGCTAAAAGAAAACTGAGGCCATTGCTGGTGGCAAATATTCACTGGTGAAGGAATGAGTTTCCATGACTGAAACTCAATCATGAATAACTTTATATCTGTTAAATAAAAGAACTATATATGAACAACCTTGTAACCTCCATGTTTAAATATAATAATCAATTTAAAAAATAAGTAAATTGAATAAAAATAAAAGAATTCATGGCTCCAGCAATTCAGCAAGAAAAATATAAACTCAATAAATTGATAAATAAGCCAAACTATCACTATTTATAGATGGCATAAAATTTTACATAGAAAACTATAAGAATTCTATTAAAATTGCCTAGAAACAGTAAATTAGAAGACAATAAAAGCAACACTGAAATGTTTTTGCATTTTATATGTTAACAATATAAAAGAGAAAGAAATGTATTATTCATAATGTATCATTTTTAAATGATACATAAAAATATACAATCACATCCAAATTGAATATCAAGAAAACAATGTAGGCAAGATAAAAGACATATTCAGTTAAAATTATAAATTACTTATGAAATACAAAGAAGGCAAAGAAAATAAAAACATATTCCTTGGTCAATGATTTGAAGAAATGACATTATGAAAGTGACCATCTTACCTAAAATAACTTACACATATAATACAATTCACATCACAATTTCTATGTCACATTTAAAGACATAAAAAAGCTTCTAAAATTTTTATGAAACCATAAAACTTAAAGAATTACCAAGTTAACCCTAAGAGAAAAGATGGGCGACATCATTTTTCTGCACAGGTTTGCTAGCAGAACATGATGTTATGAAATCTATCTAAATGCAAGTCAAGTAGTAATGTTAAAGAACTCACATAAACATTTTCATCTGTAGATACATGAAAGGCAAGTCTACTACTATTGGCCACTAGAACTAGATCTACAAATGTGACAGAACAGAAGAACCACTGAAAAATTCTAGTAGCCTGTTCAGAAGTAAAAGATCTACTTAAAGTATACCCGAGTCTTTGATAAGCTAAAAGCTAACTTTGAATATGAGATCATCACTGATATTTCCCAGTGGAAGTTCAAGACCAGCAAGTACTGTGAACATTTATTGATGCCTCTATGAACACAAAGAATAGCCAAAATATTACAAGCACTTCTTAAGCAGACTGGGCTCTTCTGATTGTTGTAGGGGTGAATTTGAGGCCGTTAATTCCAAGAAGAGCAGATTCACAGTGATACCCTTCTGGCTTATTCAGGAAGAGTGAATCACCTAATAGTTGTTGTAAACAAAACGGAATCCACACAGCCTTCTTATAGCCAAACAAGACAGAAGGAAGTTATTAAGAAAGTCAGCCAAAACCCACATTAAGAAAATTGGCTACAACTCTTACAAGTAGCATTTATGCCAGTTTCTGGTTGGATTAATATTGCAATCAATATAAGCTGGAGTTAAGGTTCAAGTGTCATAGTTTAAGGACCCTAAAGTCACCTGTAAACATTATAGTATCAAGTAAAACCAAGTTACTTGACTGTTTGGATTGCATCCTGCCATCCACTCATTCTACAAACCAGTCTATGTTCTTGACCCTGTGTACAAAACCATGTGTACAAGATTGGAGATATGGGTTCTGTTCTTGTAGACCATTTTGAGAATGGCATTCTCAAATATAATAAGGTGATCACATTCACTTGAGACAATGTTATAACTGAAATAAATATACCATGCTAAAATGTGCCACTAAGTTCTTTAGTGAAACTCTTCCAGGGGCCAACATGGTCTCTAATGTCAAGAATGTGCCTGGCACAATGCTCTTCTTGGCAATGTGATTGGTGAAAACAAAAATGATATTATCACCCCACCCTACACCAGAATGTACGCTGATGGCTTTCTAGTGCAGGCGATTTTTCTGAGCTATTCATGTCAAATCAACGTGGGGTATGCATCTGTGCTGGATTGTCACACAACTAACATTGCAAATTTACTAAGCTCAAGGAGATCAATCTATGTTCTGAGGAAAAACACTGGAAGAAGAAAGTTTTGGAAGGTCCTAAGTTCATAAAATCAGGTGATGCTGCCATCATTAATAGGATCCTTGGTAAGCCTATGTATATTAGTTTCTCTGATTATCTGGATTGTTTTTCTTTTTATGATGTGAGGCAGACATTTGCTGAATGTCATAAGAGTAGTGAATAAGGATGTCCCAAGCATTATTGAGGTAATTTGTGCAATCTTGAACATTGCAAGGCATCATAACATCCTCAGACATTTGCACTGAGTTGTTAGCAGATTAGTGAGGCCTTTGGGTCTCCTGAAAAAAAGTGGGAAGTTCCCCCTCAAATCTTATATTATTGGTACTGATTTTTAAAAAAAAATGTTTGTTTATTTTCCTGTAAATTTGCACATTACTGCTTTACATGATAATTCGACAAATACACTGAATATTTGTAGACTGCAAATGACATCTGATCCAAACTTCTAATTTTAAAGATGACATGAAGTTGCCTTCCTGTTCTCTGATTCCACAGACTACTAGGCAATAGAAAAATAATTGTGTGACAGTATCACAACATTGACATTCTGTTCAGCACAGCAAAAGCATACAAATAAAACAAATATTTTAAAAAACAATTGTCACAGTGGTGATTCCTGTATTGCATTATCCTAAAATCTGTGCTTAAGTGTGATAAAAAAGAGATGCATTTGACAATGCAGAGACCTCTCTAATTCCTATGGATACGTATGTGTAAAAAGAACCAAGAAGGCCTTACAACCATCTAAAAATATTCTGATCCCACGTCAGCTGCTACTCTCAAGGCAATTGGTCCAAACCAGCACACAAGCTACATTTTCTCTTGAACAACCTCACAGAATTCTGAACATGGCCTTTAAAACCATTGTAACTGAGTTTTTGTTTGAAGGGGATTGTCCTTTACCCTCCTTCAGTCTGCAGTACACTGTCAGAGTGAATCCTGCTGTTAGGTAGACAGGGGTCCCAGGAGAGGACATGTTGGGTTCTGTATGTTTAACTTTTTATCCTTTGTGTCAACCAGTTATGTTTCTAAACAATTTCCAATCCCCTAGCTTCACTGAAAACAAATAACTCTACACAGCCCCTCTCAGCCTTCATCTCTATAAATAATCCTAAGAAGGAGGAATGGCCAGAAACAATCAGAATGCTGAGGAAAGTGATATAGCCATACTTTCGCTCCACTTTAAAGAATCATCTAGCAGTATATCCACAAAAATGGAAATGAATTTCAAACTTTCCTTTGATAGGAAAAGGATGCTGCCTACCAGGTTACACTTTTTTTTTTTTTTTTGGTTTTTGGGCCACACCCGGTGACGCTCAGGGGTTACTCCTGGCTATTCGCTCAGAAGTCGCTCCTGGCAGGCACGGGGGCCAATATGGGGAACCGGGGGATCAAACTGCGGTCCGTCCTAGGTTAGCACAGGCACCTTACCTCCAGCGCCACTGCCCGGCCCAGGTTACACTTTTTTATATAATAATATTTTTTATTTTGACTGAAGTGGATTATATATCTTTCACAGTAATATTTTAGGAACATATTAACATTGAATCAAGGGAATTCCCACCATCAAAGTTGTCCTCCCTCCACTCCCTTTCCCAGCATACATTCCATACCCCCCCTCCCTTACCCCCAGGCTGCTAGTATAAGTGGTCCCCACTGTGTCTAGCTTGTTGTAGATTGAGTAATCGATTCTGCTGTCATTGGCTTTGGATTTGGTGTTTAAGTCCTATCATTTTTATTACTACTTAGTAATTTTGCAACTGTTTGGTCCTGGTACCCTCCATTATTGCCTCCTCAATTTGAGAGGCAGAACAAGATGGTTCAAGTTATATGATTCTGTTTGAAGAAAAGAAAAGAGGGGGCCGGGCGGTGGCGCTGCAGGTTAGGTTCTTGCCTTGCCTGCGCTAACCTAGGACAGACCGCGGTTCAATCCCCCGGTTCCCCATATGGTCCCCCGTGCCTGCCAGGAGCAACTTATGAGCAAATAGCCAGGAGTAACCCCTGAGCGTCACCGGATGTGGCCTAAAAACCAAAAAAAAAAAAAAAAAAAAAAAAAAGAAAAGAAATAAAATGGGGTAAAAATCAAACAAGCAGAAAATGGGCAGAGTCCTTCTAGACAGGTTACACTTTTTAAAATCAAGACTAAAGACTAACTGTTATGGGAAAGCTCAGAAAGTAAAGTCCTCATCAAACTCAGCAAAATATATCATGTATTATTTAGACAATGAGCTGATTACATCATCAGACATTTAATAATAGTGTTATTAATATTAATAATTAGCACTGTTAATTACTATTTAATAAATATAATGATTAATGTATTGATATGAAATCATTAATGAATTAATCATTATATTGATAGTGTTATTATTAATAATAGTAGTGTTACAGGTGACGTAGGTCTAGTGGGGAAAAGAAGTAGTAACCTCAAGAGTAGAGTCTACTAATATCTTCTTTATCTACCTTGGTCACTTGAGGAAAGTTTTGGGGAGGTTTAAGGCTAATAAATGTATTATTAGTTTCTATATAGTACAGAACCAGCATCTTATCAGTCCACATGACATATGTCAAACTGCATCTTGGGTTTCATTGATCTACAAGTTAAAAATTGATCCTGGCCACCTATTTTCTCAGGGATCCATGGGACTTAGGTAGGACAAAGGAATCACTATCTATTGGGTGAGGGAAACTCAATTGTAATTCCAACACTTGTTATTTATAGATCTATTGCTTTCCTTTGCTGTTCTGATTTTTAGGAGGAGGAAAATAATGAAGTAAAATAGTATTGTCTAGATTGTATGGGGTAAGGAAGAGAGAGCAAAATGCATTCAAGAGAGAGGGGAGAGTATAAAGTACTAATGTGAGGTTGAGATGCAGGTGGATTTCTAGGATGAATAAATCATGCCACTTGTCTTTGCAAAAATGGTTTTATAGGGTATTGTGCTATAACATTATAGGCACAAAACTTATCTTTAGAAATATAATAACAATGATAATATTAACAAAAAATTGAAACAGTCTGCTGCTAGGGCATAATCAAGGGAAAGAGCTCTGAAATTTTGATAAGCTTTTTTTATGTTTTTATTGCAGCCTTTTTATTCCTTCCAGAACATTTCTCCCTTTTTTGCGTGTATGTTTTTGTTTTTTTGTTTTTGTTTTTGGGTCATACCCAATGACACTCAGGGGTTACTTCTGGCTATGCACTCAGAAATCGCTACTGCTTGGGGACCATATAAGATGCCGGGAATCAAACTGAGGTCCATCTTGGGTCAGCCATGTGCATGGCAAATGCTCTACTGCTGAGCTATCGTTCCAGCCCCTGGAATATTTATTTTCTGGAGGAGGTCCAGCCTATCCTGAATTGGGGCAGGTACCAGATAGAGACTTATAGTCTCAGTTCATGTGTCCACAAAGTTTATTCAATCATCAGTTTATTTATTTATTTATTTATTTATTTATTTATTTTTGGGTCACACCCAGCAGTGCTCAGGGGTTACTCCTGGGTCTACTCTCAGAAATCTCTCCTGGCATGTTCCGGGGATATATGGGATGCCGGGATTCGGACCATCGTCCTTCTGCAAGCAAGGCAAACACCCTACCTCCATGCTATCTCTCCGGGCCCTCAATCTTCAATTTTTGATGCTAAGGGTTTTTTGTGTTTGTTTTTGTTTTTAGTTCTTTAGGTTTAGTGATACAGTAACTTATACATCCAGAAAACTCATTTATAGTTACCACCACTCAATCCTAACCCTGATCTTAGAGCCTGCCATCTATTTTCCTGCTTCAATAATATGATTTTTAATATGTGCATTTGCAAGAAAAATGACTTTGTCTTGAATCTAAAATTTGTCACATAGTAAATATGTAACCTTGGATAAATTACTTTATCCACAGTTTCTGTATGAGGCACTTTATACTTTCTTATGCTCTATAGAAAATGGCCTAGCCTTGCTCTGCCTCAAATCTCTATAATTTTTACTTCTGCTTCATATTGCATTTCTGCTATGGAGTAACTATAGTTCTGAAATTCTGTGACTCAGTTTCACATAACTTCCTCTTCCAGAGATACAGATTGAACTAAAGTCTCCTTCTTTACCTCATAGCAGATTATAAGAAATTAACAATCATCCAAAAATGGATCTTGGATAAAACAGGCCTACTATCTCTTCCATTCATATTTCACTGACCCATGCAATTATTACAAAGAGAAAATAAGTATATTCCTACCACTGAGAGCATAAGCAAACTAACTAGCAAAAAGCAAGGTCTGTGAGAGAGAAGACAAATTTTCTTATATATAATGAGGTACATTTTGGACAAAATATCATCTAACTTCTGCATCTCATTCTCTTATCTGTAAAATACAACTAATAATAAAATAGCCCATTTAATAAGATTTATTAAAAGATTGAATTAGTTTTATATTAAAACATCAAAGATTATTCTGGAACTATAGCAAAGTTTCACTAAATGTTAGTTATCTGTCAATAGGAACTTTTGTACTGTATAAAACTTTTGAGAATTCTATTATTAATGTTTTTGATATAGATAATGTGTGAGATGAGATAAAGCCTATTAAATACCATATTAAAGTCAGGCATTTTATTACACCAATTGCAGGCAATAATGTAAATGTGTGCCCTCCACTCATCTCCATGGAAATATTTATTCAAAAAGTTTCAAAGAAAATTATTAACAGCACAGCACAATATATCTAGCATCAATGGCAAAATATATCATTTATGAAGTCTCTATAATATACTCAGCATAAAAGAAGCAAAGATGAACATATATACATATACATAAATATACATCCTTCCATAACTAACAGCCTATATTATGTATCCTAACTAATTAGATTAGGGACTATTTGGATGATGATCTAGATTAGTGTCAAGGAGGTCAAAGCTAAAATGGCTCAGAAGATGTAGCTTGGGATAGTCATCCCAAAGGGCAGGATATTTGAAAATTTGTTTAAGAAAACTTGGGAATCAGAAAAAGAATAAAAAGAAAAAAAACGGAGAAATTTTCTCTATTTTCAAAAAAATTGATACCCTGAGAATGTATAAAAATGTCATTTTCTCAATTAAAATGGTGTAGATAGAGAAAAAAGAAAACCAATTTAAATACTGTGTACTGTGTAAAATTACTCCTAAACTTATGATGTAGGGTTTGTTTCAGTGTGTTTTCCATATCTTACCTTCGGCTAATTGAACATATTTCATTTTCTCCCTGCAAAAGACATTGCCTAAATTTATGAAGTATACAAAATTTATTTTGATTAATTTCTTTGATAATGATTCTCAATACCTACAGGCATCTTTTATAATTTTGTAATAGTTCTCATCACACATAATGTATGTCTTCAACTAATTCTCAATGCATATTAAGGGCCAGTCTAGTATTCAGATCCATTGTTTACATCAGGGCTATGCTCTCTGTTCTTACACTTTGGTTTTTTTCATTGGATCAGAAAGCATGCAAACACACACATACTCATGCATGTAGGCTCAAAAGTAGACATTGGTGCTTGTGCACATAGGTCTTTTATTTACTTTAACCTGGGCACATTGCCTCAGGGGAATATCTTTAACTGATCATCTAATTCTTTTTTTTTTTTTTTTTTGGTTTTCGGACCACGTCTGTTTGATGCTCAGGGATTACTCCTGGCTAAGCACTCAGAAAGTGCACCTGGCTTGGGGGGACCATATGGGATGCCGGGGGATCGAACCACGGTCCTTCCTTTGTTAGCGCTTGCAAGGCAAACACCTTACCTCTAGTGCCACCTCACCGGTCCCATCTGATTCTTTTAATATGGTAAACATCAGTGATTCTGACCCTAATTCTAAATGTTTTTGCTTGATTTTTAATCAGTTGCTAACTTTGAAGAACATAGTAGAGTAATTTTCTTGTTAGTTTATTTCAAGCAGTGATGATTGTGTATAATGGTCACATTGGAGGATAATGAATCTAAGTGATCTAAGCAGAGGCAGTGGATGTCAGGAAGCCTGCTTATAAGGGAGAGAGAATTGTTAGGTCTCAGGTGTCTCATCAGTGGTAACTGTCAAAATCCAAATCTTATGTGTGTTGGTCCAATCTCTCCAGTGAGAGCAATTTAGTAACAGTCAAGTAATTTTTGCTATCACACAGCAGCCCTGTGCTCATACCTGGCCCTTTAATATGAACCAGAGATCAGATGGGAGAAAACCTTTTGAAAGTCATTTTTTAAATGATTTCTTTATTTCCCATCTCCCTCACTATTTTCTCAGTACATACACATGCACACATATAGACACGCACATATACACACTTTTATTTTACTGATTTCTCCATTGTGCAAAGATTTCAGGTCATTAAGATCATGACTTTCATATTCTCCGTATATTGTCAAATAGTGCCTGTCTACTAATTGGTGCTTAATGATAACGAATGGAAGAGAAAAGGATGAGAGAAAATTATCCAAGCTAAAAAATTTGGGGGGGGAAATGAAAAATCCATTTCCCAAATTACTATGAGGTTTCTCAAATAACTTCCCAAATTCCAATTCGGGGAATTTTCTCTCCCTCTTCTTTAAACCACCAGCCACCTGTTTGGATTTGTAGTACCATGAAAATAGAACCTGTTTGAATAGGCAGCTTATCTTGTAAATAAGCCTAAAAAGGCATGGTGAGAATCAAGAGAGAGTGGAAGAGAGGAGCAGTAAGTATTCAAGAGAATGGAAGATTAAGGTCATTCCTGGGAACTTGAATTTGCTGGGATTTTCTGAGAAATATATAATATACAGAATTATCAGCTAGAGATGTAACGGATCAACATTTTCCAACTGTAAATTCAATAATGATTTCCCCAAAGGTTGT
>PVKC010036151.1:0-13298 GCA_004027635.1 Crocidura indochinensis
CAGCTATGGCAAGTGACCAGGGCAATACTATTTAATAAGAGGACTTCTGTTTACAAAGAGGTTTCACCATGGCCCAACCCTACCTCACAATCACTACCATTTAACTGTCTTGACACTTATCATCCAAGTAAATTTGCTGATGAATAGCAAAATGACAAAATGAACCCAAGGCCAGTGAATCAAGATTCACAACATCCCCCAGGAATGTAGGTCAAGGTAGGGATTGCAGCTGGCCAGAGTAACCCTGGCCTAAATTTCATTTGGAACTTTGCTACAATGAAGAGAGCAAGTCACTGCTCTGACAGGTGAAAATTAAATTAAAAATAATTATAAAATAAAAGTGATTATTACCAGATACCATGAAGTTACTAGTTCCTGAAAGTATGATGAGAAAGGATCAAGTCTGCAGAGAAACTATTGATCTTTCTTATATGCTCACAAATGAAGCTCTACTAAAGAAGGTAAAGCATCACTAAGTGTTTTCTTAGGAATCAGTTTAGGGCTGATTTAGGGGTTACTCCTGGCTCTATCACTCAGTAATCAAGTGTGATTATCTTTTCATTTTGCTTTCATCAGAAAATTAATAAAACACACACACACACATACACACACACACACAAACATTGAGGGCAGGAGTGATAACACAGCAGGAAGGGCACTTGCCAGATTCAATATTCAGTATCTTGAGCAGTGCCAGGTATAACCCCAAACCAACCCCCTCCAAAAATTCAAAACATAAATAATTCAATAAGGTCATGGGGTTAATGCAATTCATGAAGTACCCTCCAAAGCAACCACCTAACTTCCCTCAGGAGAAACTACACATCACCCACATCTACAAAGTCTGGCGAAGGTGGGACAATCAACACACAGCACAAGGTCTTTGAGAACGGACTTCTCCTCAGCACGAGGCCCAAAATGTCTCTGCCCTCTGGTCAGCTGTCTTATTTTAACAGATGGTTCAACTGGTCCTGTAGATCCAACGACTGCTCAACATTTTTCTGGATAGCTTCTTGCTGGTACTGAAGATGTGTGGCGATTATGGCCATTTTCCTTAAGCTATCTTCCGAGTGCAGGATGGCGTCTTCCTGGAGCACCATGTTCCGAGCTGCCTGACCCAGCAGCTCAGAACTCCGCGAGCCCTTCAGCACCTGTTTCGTGAGCGCTATCACGTCAGTACCACAGGTGTTCACCTTTTCAGTCAGCAGTCCCTTCACAGACTGACCAAATCGCGCTTGCGAGTCTGGCGTCCCCGTCGCCATCGCCTCCGCCCCGGACTAACTACGGCCTGATTTGAATTTTCTTAATAAGTTAAGCTGAGCATTTTCTCATGAAACCTATTGGCTATCTGCCTATCTTCCTCTGATACCTGTTTTTATAGGTTTTTTGAAAAAAAAAAAAAAACTTGATCTTCATGAGTACAATGTCTATCAAGGATAGAAAGCTTTTATTTGATGTATGAAGTGCAAATACTTTACTTATTGAGTGAGTTGTTTGTGCATTTTTTGGTTTTGTTTTGTTTGTTTTTATTTGAATTATTTAACCTGCGTTTCTTTCACCATGCAGAAACTGCTTAATTTGATGTGGGCCCATTTGTTTATGTATGATTTTGTTGCTTTTGCCAGTGTTATTAGATCATCAAGGTCCAAATTGTGGAGTTTTCTGCTTACATTTTCCTCAGTGGAGTTTCTGGTGGGATCTCAAAGTTAGTGATCCACTTTGAGTTGACTTTTGGGTAAGGTGTGAGATGGATCCAACTTTAATTGCTTACACGTAGTTATCAAATTTTCCCATTACCATTTGTTGGAGACTATCTTGACTCCATTTCATGTTCTCGATCTTGAACCTTTATTTCTAAATGGTCACACAACTCAAGCACAGGGTTTCTTTTATGAGTTTATTGATCTGTCTTTATCCCTGTATTAGCGTGTTCAGTTTTCAAACTGCCAAAAGAGTTTCAAGACAAAATGATTTATTCCTAATGGGGCAGATCCACTGCAAGAACTCTTAGAATCAAAGCAGATAGGAAGCTTTGATTTACTGAACAGCTGCCTGTCTTATTCCCTAATTTGTAAACAGAAATAGTTGCAGTACTTTACGTCCTCGCCTACTGTTGCTGATAGGGTTGTAGAAATTGTGATCTTGACATCTAATGAAACTAATATTAATTTAGGCTAATTGATATAAATAGAATTAAGTTACTAAAACTTGTGGCAAAAATTTCATCAAACTTCTAAATAAAGACCCAGAACATCTCTTTTATTAAACAAGTTTGTTTTCACTCATTCATTCAGTGAGTCATAGATTCCTTTTCAACCATTAATTCCTGTTCAACATCTTGGGTGTCTGAAGAGTATCTTAGTGACTCTGGACAGAAGATGAGAGCTAACCCTGGATCAGAAGGGCACACTCATACTTACATCCATGCTCACTTCTATGGGGCAATCCAGGCATGCCAGAGAATCCAGTGTATACAGTGTATCTGTGGGACATGGAGGTAAGCAGAGTGCCTAGAGGAAACCCACTCAAAAGCCACAGTCAGTGGACCAATTCAGAACTCATTTTTTTCTTATCAACATTATCATGAAATTATATGATATTTGAGGCTGTGTTGTACTTGCTTCATGAGGTTCTAGAGAGGAATAAATAAAGTGAGTCTATTTTCAGTACTTGTTTCTAAAAGTTGTTATGGAGCCTAGAATGTCTTGAGTATGGTTACTCTATTCAAATTTGGAAAAATAGTAATGAGTAAGTCATGCTGCAAACGATGGCATATTTTCAACTCAGATGGAAACCACTGCCAGT
Source organism: Crocidura indochinensis (assembly GCA_004027635.1). NCBI lineage: Eukaryota > Metazoa > Chordata > Mammalia > Eulipotyphla > Soricidae > Crocidura > Crocidura indochinensis. Next base: position 2,806 of record PVKC010036151.1, read on the forward strand.
TAACTACTATTTATTTAGCAAGAATGATGTCACTGAAGAGAAGATACATATCTGGTTTCTAAAATATGTTTCAAGACATTAGAAACACAATGTCTTGCAGACTGTGGCAGCCGTTTTTAATGTGAAATGAGTAGTCTTTAGAAGTGGGTCAGTATTTTAATAGCTGTGAAAAGAAACTGAAAGAGACAGTTCATTGGGTTTGAACTGCACCTGGTGAGTGGAAAACCACAGTCAAGCTGGTGAAAGGTGGCATATTTTTGTCACATTACCATGACTAACTTAGATTTACTAAAAGTTTATGTCTTATTGTTTTCTTCACAACAACCAGTAATACAAATGACTCAGATGTAAAATTGTGTCATTTACTGGTGAATTTGCTAGGGAAGTAAATGGTCTTCTCAATGCCAAATTTGGACCAGAGATTCTTAATGGAAATTGCCTGAGTAAGTAGTTTGACCTCATTAAAAATAGCTAACATATTTGGGAACAATTAATTTTATCCTTTTAAGTTTCCTAAAGTTAGGTGTATAGTAATCTTTATAGATATATTTATAGATAAAATAATTGAGGCACAAAAAGATGAAGCCACTCTTGCAATTCATTGAGTTAATCAAAGACCTATAATATGTGGTTCTAGCATTTATACTGGTCACACTACACTTTATTCCCTCCAATGAACCAAAAGCAAGAATTACTTATTGTTTGGGGCTGGAGTAGTGGCGTAAGCAGTAGGGTGTCTGCCTTGCATGTGCTAACCTAGGACTGACAGTGGTTCGATCCCCTGGCATCCCATATGGTCCCCCAAGCCAAGAGTGATATCTGAGCGCATAGCCAGGTGTAACCCCTGAGTGTCACCAGATGTGGCCAAAAAAGAATTACTTATGATTCTCAAAATTTGGCAGGCTGAGATTCACTTGGAATATCTCAAAAAAAAAAAAAAAAAAAAGAATAACAGATGACAGGGCCTGGAGAGATAGTACAGTAAAGTGCTTCCCTTACATACAGCCAACCCCTTTTCAATACCTAACACTGTACATGGTCCCCAACCATCCACTCCAGGCATGATCCCTGAGCACAGGCGTAAGAAGTAAATCGTTAGAACTTCTGGGTGTGATCACCCTTGCCCCCCCCCAAAAAAAAAGAAATAAAAGAAGGAAAAGGAGGACACAAAGAAGAAAATGAAGGGACGGAGGAAAAAGAGAAAGAGCAATGAAATAGTACTCAACTGGTAGAAAAAAATGAAGTCATGAAATTTTCTTATACATAGATGGATATGCACAGCATTATGCTGAGTTAAAGGAGTAAAAGGGGGAGTAATAGAATTTGTGGAACCCACACATTTGTGGGATATAAGAAATATGATAGCATGGTATTAATATCCAGAAACACTAGAGGTTAGGGTCAGGATGACCAGTCCATGGTAGGAAACTTGCTCTTTTAATAGTAAAATAGTGCAATTAGGGTAAATAAATGCCCACTATGACAATGATAGTTTGAACTGATCACTCTGCACAAGGACTGGGTGCTGAATGGAGATGGAGATAAAGTGTTATACACAGTGCCCCTTATTAACAATAATGTAAACCACAGTGTCAACAAGAAAAACAAGAGAGAGAAGAAAGAAAAGAATAAAATGTTTGCCCCAGAGGTAGGCATGAGGAGGGTGAGAAGAAAACTGGGAGAATAGGTGGCCAGAAATGTGCAGGGGTGAGGGGCGGTGTACATTGTAAGACTGAAATTCAATCATGAACAACTTTGTAAACATGGTGTTTAAGTAAGAGGTAAAAACCCAAAGTTTAAAAATTAAAAAAGAAAAAGATGAGGACAAGATGAGAAAGGAGTAAGAGGAAGAAGAGGAGGAGGAGAAAATAAGAAGAAAAAGAAGAATAAGAAGAAAGAAGAAAAAAGAAAGAAGATAAGGAGGAAAAAGCAGAGGGAGAAGAGAAGACTAAAGAAAGAAGAAGAGAAGGAAGAAGAGGAAGAAGAGGTGAAAGAAGAAAAAGGAAAAAGGAATAAACAAATGGAAGAAGAGGATAAAGAGGAGGAAGCAGTGGAGGAAAAAGAATAAAAGAAAAAGAGATAAGGAAAAAGGTGAAAAGGAGGAAGGTGAGTGAAGAAGAGGAATAAAAGAAGGAAGAAGAAAACAGGAAAAAGAAAAAGAGGAGAAAAGAGGAATTAAAGAAAGGAGAGGAAGATGAAGAGGAGGTAGATGAAATAAGGGAGGAGAAAGATATAAGAAGTAAAAGAGGAAGAAGAGAATGAAGAGAAGGATGAAGAAGAGGAAGAAGAGGAGAAGAGGAGGAGGAAGAGGAAGAAGAGGAAGAAGGAGGAGAAAGGTTGGAGAAAGAAAGGAGGAGATAAAGAAAAGAAGAGGAGGAGAAGGAAGAAAAGAAGGAGGAGGAGAAGGAAAGAAGAGGAGAAGAGGAGGAGATGGAGGAGGAGGAAAAGGAAGAGAAGGAGGAGAAGGAAGAGAAGAGGAGGAGGAAGAAGAGAAGAGGAAGATAAGAAGAAGAGGAGGAAGAAGAAGAAGAGGAAGAGGAAGAAAAAGAAATAATGACTTATTCTAGTTTCTGATTCATCAGGACTGAAATGAAGCACTTATTTTGCATATTTACCAAGTTCTAAATAATACAGATGAGGCTTGTCTAAGATCTTACTGTTTGAATCAAGGTTTAGATAAGAGTTACTCAACTAGGGATCATATGATTTGTTTTCTCCAAGGATAGTCTTGTAAATAAAAGACTACAGCACAAGACGAGGGAACTAGCCTGTAGGACAGGGTTTGAAGCAGTATGATCTTCTAGGCCCTTGTCATCTTCTACAATCTTCTGAGAAGTACACATGTTTTATGTCAATTGGACTAGTCAAAACACAGAACTGGAAATAAGTTCTTGTAAAAAAGACAAACCTTTGAATTTAGAGATGTTTGTCAAACTTTCATTTGAGAAGCAATACACTTATGAATAGTTTTCTGGACAGAATCTTTCCTCCCCCACCCCCTATATTAGTTGCTGGGATTGACCAATCAGAGACTTAGCCATTCATTTGCTATGATTTCGATCACTTCCCCACTTCATTGAATTGCTGACATACTTTCAGCCATTTACCCTTGGCTGTCATTAAGTATATCTTAATAAAAAAAAGGGGGGGGCCTGGGAGATAGCATGGAGGTAAGACGTTTGCCTTTCATGCAAAAGGTCCGGTTCGAATCCCAGTGCCCCGTGCCTGCCAGGAGCAATTTCTGAGCATGGAGCCAGGAGTAACCCCTGAGCACTGCCGGGTGTGACCCCCCCCCCCAAAAATACATTTGCATTCTGTGCTTATTGCATCTGCTTCAAGATTGTTAAATATATTGAATATTAATATTAATATGATATTAATAATATATTAAATATATTAATTGTATACATTGCATATTCAAATTATTTTCTTAAGAAGTATTTAAGGGGCCAGCGAGGTAACGCTAGAGGTAAGGTGTCTGCCTTGCAAGCGCTAGCCAAGGAAAGATAGTGACAGTGGTTCGATCCCCCGGCGTCCCATATGATCCCCACAAGCCAGGAGCAATTTCTGAGCACTTAGCCAGGAGTAACCCTTGAGCATCAAATGGGTGTGGTCCGAAAAACAAACAAGAAAAAATGAAGTATTTAAATCATATACAAAATGAGTTTCCAAGGTTATCATGAAAAGGGTCCAGAGAGTATACAGCAGACAAGACTGACTCAGATTCAATCCTGGGTATCTCAGATGTCATCTGAGTCCACCAGGAGTGATTCTTGGTTGCAGAGTGCACTGTCAGATGTGACCCCAAGGCAAAAACAAGCAAAAAACAAGAGTTATCATAAAAATCTTTTATGAAAACAATAACTCACATTTTAAAAGAGAAATAAAATATTAATACAATTTAATACTCTTCTCAACAACTGATTTACCTGCAATTCCCTGAAGGTAATCTACTATCCCAGAATTAGTATGTACTTTTCTTGTTCAATCTTCTTAATGTCCAGTGTATGTCTAAGTGACGTTAAACTGTATTACTATTGTCAAAGGTTTCCACAAATGTAACATAAAATAGGATATTCATAAAGATACTTGGGAAACTCTTACTGAGTTTCTTCACTCTTATATGAGAACTCTGAAATGTTAGTTGTTTCTTTCCATGCAGTAGGGATCAATTATTTGATTTCTAGTGGTTTGCCCACTTTCACCAGTCTACTTCTAGCATCTTATTCTCTTTCTTCATTCAATTTCTTGAAGTCTGTTGTATTTTTTTCTTGTAACAAGACTTTCTCTTTATTGTGAGTTTTATCTCTTCTTTTCACATTCAAAACATCCTCCAGCATATATTAATCACCAGTAGGAGATGTTGACCTTTCTCAAGCATTGAATCCATAATATTTGATAGTATTTACTATAAGCTAAGTTTGTTAACAAAATAAATGTGATAAACCTAAAATTCAGATGTGTAATTTGTGACTATCCAAGAATACAGGTACAAAGTGTGTAATTGGCATACATTTTAAAGTACTTCCTGCCCTGAAGTGGCACTTCTTGTTTATTCCCTAGGCCAAAAATTGTTTTCACTAGTAGAATGAGCCTTTAGGATTGTAGGGAACTAATGAACACATCATAGTATTTCATAATTTGGAGTCAAGATAATTGCCTGGCAATAGAGCAGAAGCCTGAGGAAGCTATTAACAATTTAAGAATTTACCATTTCCAGTGAGTATGAGAATATTAATTTCTTTTCCAAAAGACAAGCATAGAAACAGTATGTGTTATGACTCTTATAAAATATTTTTGTATAATAGAATATTAAAATGTTTTGTGTCTTGTCTTTCCAGATTTTCTAAGTGTCCCTTTGCTCCAGTCTTAAACCCATTTATGAATTTACACTCTGAAAGCAGTCATTCAGAATTCATCAAATCTCATCTTCTTGGGAGGCAGTGAACATTGTGAATAACTGTGTTTAATTCAAATATTACCAAATATTTATTGCCAAATGTAGCCTTGTGTGAATTTTACTATAAAATAACAATTTTAACATCAAATAAATATTTTACTGGAGAAAATATTTCTTTGAACATCTGAGAAATGGATATCTACAAGTTTTTTATTGAAAATAAATTACAAATATATATTTTATACTTTGTTGAAATTCATATAGTGAATTAAAACCTGATCATATTATAACTCCAATATCTGCACAAATTAGTGTGGCAATATGGCTTTGCCTCAATTATTAACCTATATATTTATCAATATGTATATTTTAGACACTTCTGCTTAAAACATTTAAGGGTATGGAGGATATAGAGTTTTATAGTTTATTGTGTTAGATTATAAGCAACTATAGTAAAATGTAGTAACTGTTATGCTTAGGAAACATAAAAGATGCTAGGAAGGGACAGAAATATAGTTGAGTGGTAAAGCATATGCCTTGCCCTTATGAGAACCTGAGTTAGATTCATGGCCCAACCTCTCAAAAATATAAGACATGTGATAGAAACACAGTATTACACATTATAAAGGAGAAAGTGAATCCTACCTAAAACCATCAAAGAACTAAGAAATGGGTTACCTTGGAATGCCTAGCCCGCGGGCCATTTCCGGCCCTCCGTACAACATTTTATGGCCCTGCCCTAAAGAAATCTTTTTTTGTTTTGTTTTAGTTTGGGTCACACTCCCCAATGTTCAAGGCTTACTACTGACTTTGCACTCAAGGATCACCCCGACTTTGCCTCCTGCGGCCCCAGGTAAATTGATTTTGAGACCCCTGAAAATCATCACCCGAGGTAGTCTTACATTTATTTTCTTTATGCATTTATATCATATTTCATATTTGATGAATGAAATTTATTGATGGTTTCATATCCTTCTAATCTTATGGATAAGATTTGGGGATAATAAGAATGTTATTCAGTCTTGTGCTCTAAGTACCAATCACAAGACCAAAGCTCAGTAAAAAAGTTGAATGAAAGAATAAGAATCAAAGAGTAGACCTCAGAGAAACTTTTTTTTCAGAGAAACTTTTTACTATTTGAACTAACGGAAATACTACCTATTTAATTGGGGGATTTAGTAAAAACAATAAGTAGGGTAAATGTTTATCAGTAAGTAAATATATTTTTTTAATTTATTTAAACATCTTGATTACAGATATGGCTGTGATTAGGTTTCAGTCATGTAAAGAACACCCCCATTCACCAGTGCAACATTTCCACCACCATTGTCCCAAATCTCCCTCCATTCCACCCACCCCCACCTGTACTCTAGATAGGCTTTCCAGTTCCCTCATTCATTCACATGATTATAGTAGTTCTCAGTGTAGTTATTTCTATAACTGCACTCACCACTCTTTGTGGTGAGCTTCATGAAGTGAGCTGGTAGTTCCAGCCCTCCTCTCATTGTCTCTGAGGATTGTTGCTAAGATGACTTTTATTTTTCTTAAAACCCATAGATGAGTGTGACTATTTTGCATCTCTCTCTCCCTCTGACTTATTAAATATATTTTAAAAATGAAAAAAAATAGTAAAATCAATTTTCTAACTTTTCACCTTTAAAAACTAGAAAAAGAAATTTAAATTAAATTTAAAATAAGTAAAAGAGGGGCCAGAGAGATAGGACAATGGTAGGGCATTTGCATTGCATGCAGCCAACCCAGGATGACCTTCGTTTGAATCCCAGCATCCCATATGGTCCCTCAAGCCAGCCAGGAGCGATTTCTGACCACAGAGTGAGGAGTAACCTATGAGTGCTGCGAGACGTGACCCAAGAACAAAACAGATAAATAAAGTAGAAATAACATTATAGTAGACATGAATGAAACTGAAAACAAGAAATTCATTAAATTAATGAACTTATGGGGCCCGGGAGATAGCATGGAGGTAAGGCGTTTGCCTTTCATGCAAAAGGTCATCGGTTCGAATCCCGGTGCCCCATATGGTCCCCCGTGCCTGCCAGGAGCAATTTCTGAGTATGGAGCCAGGAGTAACCCCTGAGCGCTGCCGGGTGTGACCCCCCAAAAAAAAAACAAACAAAAAAAAATTAATGAACTTATTATCAAACATTTAAAACTATTCTATTTTTATGTTCTCTTCTAGAATTTTGAAACAGAAGAAATAGTCCTTAATTCAATATCAATATTATCCTAAAACTAACAATAATAATATCATGATAAAAGAAAACTATAAACAAGCATTCCTCATGAACTTAGATATAAATATCTTCAACAATATAATAGCAAATTTTTGTTTGTTTGTTTATTTGGAGTTTGGGTCACGCCCGGCTGCACTCAGAAGTTACTCCTGGCTCTGCACTCAGAAATTGCTCCTAGCCAGCATGGGGGACCATATAGGATGCCGGGATTCGAACTGGTGTCCGTCCTGTGTAGGCTGCATGCAAGGCAAACACCCTGTTGCTGTGCTATCGCTCTGAACCCATAACAGCAAATTTAATTTAGGAAAGTACTAAAAATTTTACACCATGATTAAATAAGATTTATTACAAGTAGTAAATCTGAAAGAATATTTAAAAACAGAGTAATATATTTCTTTTTTTTTTTTTTTGGTTTTTTTTGGGGGGGCCACACCCGGTGACGCTCAGGGGTTACTCCTGGCTATGCGCTCAGAAGTCGCTCCTGGCAGGCACGGGGGACCATATGGGGAACCGGGGAATCGAACCGAGGTCCGTCCTAGGTTAGCGCAGGCACCTTATCTCCAGCACCACCGCCAGGCCCCCAGAGTAATATATTTCTACATATCAAAATTAAAAAGAAAAATCACATGATATATGAAAAAATTCTGAAAAATATTTTGTAAAAAACTCAACATTTAGCTACTTTATAAACTCTTAATTAACTGGGAATAGAGAGTCTATAAAAACTCCACTTGGTAAAATGTTTATAAAAATAGCAACAGCTAGCATCTTACAGCATTGTATTAAATGGTAAGAAATGAATCTTCTCCTTCCAGAACAGGTATAAGACATGATTGTTTGCTCTCTACACTACCTTCTAACATTGCACTAGACAGTGGTCCTCAAACTGCGGCCAACGGGACACATATTGTATTTGTTCCCGTTTTGTTTCTTCACATCAAAATAAGATGTATGCAGTGTGCATAGGAATTTGTTCGTAATTTTTGTTTTTATTATAGTCTGGCCCTCCAATGGTCTGAGGGACAGTGAACTGGGCCCCTGTTTAAAAAGTTTGAGGACCCCTGCTGACTAGAACTTCTTTTTTTTTGGGGGGGGTCACATCCGGCAGTGCTCAGGGGTTACTCCTGGCTCCATGCTCAGAAATTGCTCCTGGCAGGCACGGGGGATCATATGGGGCACCGGGATTCGAACTGATGACCTTTTGCATGAAAGGCAAACGCCTTACCTCCATGCTATCTCCCGGGCCCCTGACTAGAACTTCTAACTAGTGCAACAAAACCATAAAAGGAAATGAAAAATAACAAAAGAAGAAATAAATACAGATAGAAAAAGTACAGATAGCAAAAGAAGAACAAATGCTATCTTTGCTTGCAGATGACCTAATTGTCTGTGAGAAATATGAAGGAATTGACAAAATGTATCTTAGAAATAATGAACATTACAGTGAGTTTCAGGATAGAAGCTGTGAATATATAACAGCAATGAGCAAGTAATATTTAATTGATTAAACAAAAGTACTACTTACATTATTATCTCTCAAAATTAAATGCTTAGGTACAAAGTATACCACAAGATATACATGAGGAAAACTACAAAATTTTTATTAATGAAAAAGAATAGGGGCCCGGGAGATAGCATGGAGGTAAGGCGTTTGCCTTTCATGCAAAAGGTCATCGGTTCGAATCCCGGTGCCCCATATGGTCCCCCGTGCCTGCCAGGAGCAATTTCTGAGCATGGAGCCAGGAGTAACCCCTGAGAACTGCCGGGTGTGACCCAAAAACAAAAAAAAAAAGGAAAAGAATAAATAGATGGAGAGATAGTCAATGTTCCTAAATAAGAGTCAATATTTTCCTATATAGAAGTTCTAAACACTAGTATTTATATCTAAATGATATGATGTCTGAGTTTTCTTCTAAAATAATTAACAAAGGCCAGAAAGAGAGTATGGTGTATAAGTCTTGCATGTGGATGACCTAGGTTCGGTTCCTGGTATCCCATATAGTCCCCTGAGCACCATTAGGATTGATTCCTGAGAGTAGAGACAAGGGGAACTCTTGAGCCTCTCTGGGTGTGGCTTAAAACAAAAACAAAAACATACAGAAAATCTAAAATAATTAATAAAAAATGAAAAAAGAGGGAAAGGAATAGGAAAGAGCTGATGGGATATATTACATATGTATCTGTATAGATATAGAAATGTATGTATGTATGTATATATAATGGTATATGTGCATACTATGTATATATTCTATGTATACATATTTAAAAAAGGGAAGGATAATATAACATAATGAACAGAGAAACAGGTGATTAAAAATTAATCATAACAATAAAGATTCAAAACTTCACATCATTCAGGGATTCACAAATGACATAGAATCCCTAAAATGTATACTTGTTGGAATGAAATAAGCAAATTTCGTATTGTATTTTTGTGTTCCTAGGGTATATTCCTAGGTGTGGTATAGCTGGGTTGTATGGGAGCTTGATTTCCAGTTTTTCGATGAATCGCCATATCGCTTTCCATAAGGTTGAACTAGACGGCATTCCCACCAGCAGTGGATAAGAGTTCCTTTCTCTCCACATCCCCGCCAACACTGCTTGTTCTCATTCTTTGTGAAGTGTGCCAATCTCTGTGGTGTGAGGTGGTACCTCATAGTTGTTTTGATTTGCATCTCCCTGATGATTAGTGATGTGGAGCATTTTTTCACGTGTTTTTTGGCCATTTGTATTCTTTGTCAAAGTGTCTGCCCATTTCTTTTCCCCATTTTTTGATGGGATTAGATGTTTTTTTCTTGTAAAGTTCTGTCAGTGCCTTGTATATTTTGGATATTAGCCCCCAAAATCCCTTCCTTACACCTATATTCATTGCAGCACTATTTACCATAGCAAGACTCTGGAAACAGCCAAGATACCTTTCAACAGATGAATGGCTAAAGAAACTGTGGTACATATACACAATGGAATATTATGCAGCTGTCAGGAGAGATGCAGTCATGAAATTTTCCTATACATGGATGTACATGGAATCTATTATGCTGAGTGAATTAAGTCAGAGAGAGAGAGAGAAAAACACAGAATGGTCTCACTCATCTATGGATTTTAAGAAAAATAAAAGACATTCTTGCAATAATCATTTTCAGACACAAAAGAGAAAAGAGCTGGAAGTTCCAGCTCACCTCATGAAGCTCACCACAAAGAGTGATGAGTTTAGTTAGAGAAATAACTACATTTTGAACTATCCTACTAATGAGAATGTATGAGGGAAATAGAAAGCCTGTCTAGAGTACAAGTGGGGTTGGATGGGGAGGAGGGAGATTTGGGACATTGGCGATGGG
>PVKC010036152.1:0-13292 GCA_004027635.1 Crocidura indochinensis
GGGATTCGAACCAATGACCTTTTGCATGAAAGGCAAACGCCTTACCTCCATGCTATCTCCCGGGCTCCTCTCAGCATGTTTTTAAATATAAAGTATGTGTTTTAACAACATTTATGATGCTGTGCATTAGATCTCAGAAATTACTCAAATTGTAACAGAAAGTTTAATATCCGTTGGCAAGCATCTTCCATATCCACCACTAGGGTCTTTGCAACATCTTTTCTATTTGCTATTTCAATGAGTACAATGATTTATTTACTTATTTATTTCATTTATCTGGGGCTGGGGTTGGTCGCACCCAGAGATAGTTAAGAGTTATTCTCATCTCTGTACTTAGGAATTACTCTTAACTGTGCTTGGAGAAGCATATGTTTGCCTTGCACCTGGCTTACCCAGGGCAGACCTGGTTCAATCCCCAGCATCCCATATGATTCCCCAAACCAGGGATAATTTCTGAGCTTATAGCCTGGAATAAACCCTGAGTGTCATAGGGTGTGGCTCAAAAAACAAACAAAAATAAATTGAAGAGTTGATTTGGTGATCTGAGCACCACTGTAGTCTGCATATGTCTGTACAAGAGCAACAATAGGGGGGCCGGGCGGTGGCGCTGGAGATAAGGTGCCTGCGCTAACTTAGGATGGACCACGGTTCGATCCCCCGGTTCCCCATATGGTCCCCCGTGCCTGCCAGGAGCGACTTCTGAGTGCATAGCCAGGAGTAACCCCTGAGCGTCACCGGGTGTGGCCCAAAAAAAAAAAAAAAAAAAAGAGCAACAATAGCAGTAGCTAACTTAAAGTAAAAGGCCTTGGCTACAAAGAGAGTTAATGTTAGTGTTCTGCATATAATTTTTAAAAATGAATAGCATTTTGAGCTCAACTAACACCAAAGAGCTCAGTAAATATTCAGACAATGTATTTAGTAATACCATTGTAACATATAAAAATTTTCACAAATTTTCGGTTACTTAACTATTTTTTGATAATATAATTTTCCATGTTGTTGAAAAAAGCAATATAAAGTAGATTATGTTGTGCCAGGGAAACAGGCTGGGGCAGGAGAACAAAAACCTGGGGGAATGGGTGGGGAGAAAAAAATTAATAGCATCGCTGAAGTAGATATTTTTATCTAAGAATAAAACTTAATTTTACTTATATGCCTGAGATTTATCAGTTCACTTAGTACACGTATTTATGTAGGGGGGAAATATGGGTGGGGGGTCTTCTTTCTAGGAAAAGAATCAGAACTCCAGTTCTATATTCATGTGAATGTAAATATTTGGGGATATTTAATTATAAAATATAATAAACAGTAACTATAGCCTCTTAAACGTTGCAAACAGAAAACCACACCTCCAAAATCATGAATTGATTCTGAGATCAAATGCCATTGTATTTGTCTTCATGCATGTGATAAAAAGAATTTTATTAAGGAAATAAGTGAGTAGGGGAATACAATTTATTTTTATGGGCTCTGTAGGATTTTTCATGACCCATCCCATCTTAACTGAAAAATTGCAAATGGCTCCAGAAAGCAAAAGCCTCATTTTGTGTTGAGGCTGTATCTTATGCTTGCATTCAACATAGTACCAGAAAGACAAATCAATAAGCACACAACATGTATATCCTTGCTACATCCTACAGCCTCACTGGTAACCTCTCAGCTTCTCCTCACAGTTTCTTTTTAATCAATTGCTGAGCTTCCAACAATCAGTAGTTGAATTGTTAAATAACAGCTTCAGATTTCTGGAGGTTACAGATTGCTGGGATGAATGCCAGCATGGTCTTTATAAATCCACAGAAATTCCTAGTTCTAATAGTTTATTTCAGAAATGACAGCCCACCCAGTTTAATGCCTTGAAGCTGTAATAGGACAGCTCTTGAGGTTGAAGGAAAAAGCGGAACTAAGCTTTTTGAGTTTCACAAACAGCATTAATCCCTCAGCCCTTACCATGATTTAAGTCACAGAAATACACCATTATTGCAATTATTTATGTAGTATTATCCTCTAAATTGACTCATTGTGTTTACTTGGCCTCATCCTAAACAAATAACCATAACAGATGAGATCTAAGGGATAAACAACATTTTATTGTTCATTCAAATTCATAACTGATGCAATAAAAAATTTGTCCAAACAACCTAAAATCATCTTATGTGCCTCATAAGTCACACTTTGGAAAATACACCACGGAAAGAAATCCCAGCTGAGAGCTGCTAGAATTTCAGACTGAACTCAAAATACCCAAACATGAGCTGGATGAAAGGCAAACTGAAGCTTTCTTCCTGCAGACACACTCATTTCATATACATACACCATGATTTTCCTCTATTTTGCTACACCCCTTATTAGAGGCAGAAGCCATTCAAGTACTGGCAGCTGTTAAAAGGAACTAAAAGGGAAAGGAACAGGAAAGGAAAAGAAAAGAAAATATAGATATGGCAACTGAGATGAGTCTGCTTGGTTTTCTTCTGTTCTTGCATTTTGTGGGTTGAAAGGCTAATATCAAAATATTGTAGTTACAAAAGCATCATAATTATAGCATCTTGAATCATGCTTGTCTGCCGTCACTCCAGGCCTTTGCCTTTGTCTTTCTTTTAATCCTCTTAATGGATCATAATTATGTCTTCAGTGTGGGTCAATTATCTCTGAACTAAAAAACAAATTACCACCATTACCTCAGCCTAGCCTTCCTTTTCTTTGATCCCATTTTATACAACAACCAACATGTTCATTCAGCCCTTCTCTTCTGGTTTCTTGTTGGCAGAGCTAAGAAAATCAATGCCCTGCAGTTTCTAATATTATCCTTTCCCTTCATCCCACTCTTCAAACATTTTTTGGAGTCTACACATTACCAAAATATGTTAAAATGATCCTACTGCCAAGGTAGCTTCTGGCTAAGACTGCCTTATCCTCATAGAACCCCTTTAATCTTTTTCTTCCCTTCTCTAACTACATTTACTAAATCCAAATTAGGACACAAAGCCCCATCCAAAATGCATTAGCACCTTCAAAAGCTATGCATCCTAGTGTCAGTAATCCTAAGATTAGAGGTCCCCCAGACTAATATGACACACACAATTAATGAGGCTAGGTTGAAGCAATGATCCATGAATTATGAAGGATCTCTGCTGTGGCTACAAAAACTAATAAAATTTGCTATTCTTTTGGTTGCAACATGAAGAAATGAATGTGAGAAGTCATCTTAAGAACAGGGCTCAGTATTAGAATTTTCCTTACTTATGAAATACTTCTGGTTCAGTCACCAACATTTCTAAATAAGGTAACATAAATATTAGATCTAGATATAACAAAACATAATATAAAGTAATAGTTCTAAAGAACTGGAAATAATCTGGTCATCTTAACCTGCACTTCTTATCAGATGTCTAGAAGACTAAGGATTTAAGTGATATTTGGTTTTCTGTGCATGAATTAGAATATAAGCAGAAGATGGTGGAGAATCTTTCATCCCTTAGATGGTTACGGGGTATCGGCATTTGGGTGATTGTTCTCCCAGAAATTTCCATGGTGAATTTAAAGAACATTTTTGTGCCAGGGCCTAGATTCTGTGTAATTAAATCTGTTGTGCTGAAAATTAAAGGGAGTTTATAGCAGCAATGTCCTCTAACTCAGGCTGACTGAAGTCTTGCACAGAATATTTTCACTCCTACTGGATCTTAGTGTCCCCTTTGCATTTTAAGAGGTACTTTTTCTATGCTGATATTCATCTGCATTATTTACTATCCTGAATCTACAATGAGAAAGTATATAGATGCAATCCACTATGGCACCCACTAGGCAAATAACCATAATCAGATGTACTGATAGGCACCAAGAGGATGAGAATCCTCGAGATATTTTTAATGGAACTGTTAGAATAGGAGCAGAAAGACAATGATGAAATGATCAAAGTATTTTTATCATTTATAAAAGCATCAGTATTGTCATTAAAAGTATGACTTTTGGGACCCGGGAGATAGCACGGAGGTAGGGGGTTTGTCTTTCGTGCAAAAGGACATCGGTTCCAATCCCGATGCCCCATATGGTCCCCCGTGCCTGCCAGGAGCAATTTCTGAGCCTGGAGCCAGGAGTAACCCCTGAGCGCTGCTGGGTGTGACCCAAAAAAAAAAAAAGTATGACTTTCAATAATGAACCAAGATTAGTTGGAATCATATGTAATGAGAGATTAGGATCCCAAGTTAGGATGTATAGTCTTTCATCTAGCTTAATAATTTTGACATCGTGTAAATTCTGTCAAAATAATACTCCTAACTCCAGCTATCTTGATTTCCAAAACTATGATATAAAATAATACATATAAGTTACACCCTTAGTGTAATAGGCAGCGTGTCAGTCTCATAAAATTATAAATATAAGGCTGTTTAAATTTGAACAATTGTACAAATACAAAACACCTATTATGGAAAGACACTTCCTTAGAGAAGACATATGGGAGGCTAGAAAGTAAATAAAGTGGAAATCATCACTTATTATCAGGAAAATGATAAGTAACAAAAGTACCTCAAACCAAAAAAAAATGGTATATAGTGTCTAGATTGATAGTAAAAGTAGGGTACTTGTCTTGAATACAACTAACCCAAGTTTGATCCCCAGCATCCCATAAGATCCCCAGAACCCGCCAGGAGTGATTCCAGAATGTAGAGCAAGGAGAAATCCCTGAGTACCACCAGGTTTGACCCACCCCCCTCAAATAAAATTTAAAACAATTAAAAGTATTTTTTTAAATAATGGCATATATTTTTAAAAAACTGGAAATAACCAGTGTTGATGGAGAAATGGAAAGAAGGAAACTTCCTCACTGGTAAGAATGTCTTTGATTCTGTTTCAAAAGAAAACAGACACTAGGGAGACATCTCAAATAGTTAAATTAGAAGGCCGGAGTGGTGGCTCAAGCAGTAGGGCATTTGCCTTGCCCTTGCTAACCCAGAACGGACATTGGTTCAATGCCCTGGTGTCCCATATGGTCCCCCAAGCCACAAGCGATTTCTGAGCACATAGCCAGGAGTAACCCCTGAGTGTCACTGGGTATGACTCAAAAAGCAAAAAAAAAAAAAAAAGTTAAATTAGAATTATCATGTGAAACAAAGATTTCACTCCTTGCTATTTATCCCCAAAATATAAAATAATCAACGCAATAAGGTAGTAACACCTGATGTTTGTTGTAATATTATATCCAATAGCCAAGATATGGAACAACTCAAATGTCTGACAATAAATGAGTAAATAAATAGTGGTATTTATTGCCAATGGAATATTACTGAACTATAAGGAAAAATAAAATTGTGCATTATGCAACTGAATGATAGAGCTAGAAGGTATCAGATTAGAAAGAATTAGTCAGGGCTAATAGACAGAACAGTGAGTGAGGCATGTGGCAAGCTGGTGTTCAATCCCTAACACATACATATGGTCCTTTGATTTCTACCAGTAGTGTCCCCAAAGCACAGTGTAATCCCTGAGAACTTCCAGATATGGGCTAAAAAAAGAACTATTTTTAAGTACATAATGTACTATGAAGGTCCTGGTTCTTGCCTAGTGAAACACCACAGATATTTACAAGCAAATATCAAGGTCCAATCAGATTTAGAACAGCATATTCTACAGAGTTTTGCATATCTATTCTAGAAATAAGTTGCTTTGCTAACAGCATTTTATGACCCATAGCACTAACTGAGAAGAAATTTGGCTTTAGGATATTTAATATTGACTCAACATAGATATCCCGCCAAACTCAAAACTTCAAAGCTCAGAATATTAATGAGTTCCTGGAGTCTTTGAAGACCTCTTACTCATCAGAGAAAAGATCTAGCAGGGTATTTCTCTTTAATTTAAAGTGAAAATTGATGCTATCTGGATCTCAAGAGTAATCATGCTAATTTATTTGGAAATATAGAAAGGATTACCTAAACTAAAAATGATCCAGCTATCAGTTTAAATGAGTTTAGACTTTTTTGTTTTCATCAGTTTTATTCTTAAAACCAAACTACATAAAAAAAAGTTATTTGACTTTAAAAAAAGTAACAGAACAAATGCATACAGATTTTAGCTTTATTAATTTGATTATAATAGCCCAGAGGTGGAATAATATTTTCTGAAAAACACTAACCTTGATATATAAAAATATTATTTAAATGCCACCATTTGCATAAAAGCTACTGTTAATAAGTCACAAGAGAGTGAAACACTTGAGACAATGCTTGTACTGGAA
Source organism: Crocidura indochinensis (assembly GCA_004027635.1). Classification (NCBI taxonomy): domain Eukaryota; kingdom Metazoa; phylum Chordata; class Mammalia; order Eulipotyphla; family Soricidae; genus Crocidura; species Crocidura indochinensis. Next base: position 6,230 of record PVKC010036152.1, read on the forward strand.
AATACTGTTCCAATCTATTTCTCCCTTCAAAAGTCTTCTGACTCCATTTTTCAAAATCTGATGGAACATCAAATATTCTAATTTCTTGTTTTTCTCAATAATATAAATACTCTTCCCTAAGCATACATAAGATAGAGAGCATTGGTAATCATTTGGAAACCTGTTTTATTGCCTTAATCTATGTACCACAAGTGCATTGAAATGTCTCAGCTACTTACATAAATGAAAACAATTAGGAGAGAGCAAAAAGGGTAGGACTTTTTTAATAAAAACATTAACACATTCTATCCCACAGTTCCCATGCTTATCCTAAAAGACATAGTGTGTACATTTGTCAAAACAAATTGTTAGCCATTGGGGAAAAACTGTATAAAATCCATTTTCATAATTTGCACTCTATAACTTTAGGCAAGTCACTTAAAGTAACTGAATTTCATGTCATCATGTATAAGGAAATAATAAACTATTTTTATTTTATGAAAACATTATAGAGGTTACATGCAAAGACTAAAACACATTACTAAGTACAAAATAAATATTAGTATTGTAGCTATCACTGTTATTATTGTCTGAATACTAAAAGCAGAGCTGTAGTTAAATGCTTTCAATTCCTCACCATTCCATTGAGCTAAATATCCATTGATTAAATCTCAAATCAAATCACCCTAAAGAAGAGACTTTGAAGACAGGCCAACACTGCTGAGTGTGTGATTCAAAGTTTTCTCTCCTATTAGTCAAAGTGCAAAGCTCTTTTTATTCATTTTTGTGAGTTGGCTGAGGAACCAAAGGCCCTAGGGTACCTGGCACAAAGAACTCAAACAGTTATGATTGAGAAATGAAAATGCAGATGAACCTAATAGCCAAAGGCAAATCAAGTCCAAACAGCATGCATCCTAAAACTAGGGCAATGAGTAAAACGTTGAGACAACAATATTCAAGGCTTAGATCTGTAGTAATAAATAATGGAAAGTGTTAGAAGAAATGAGAAGCAGACCAACCCAGCACAAATGCTGATTTGGGCATTTAAATGCCCATAGACGGCTATTGATTCTAAAATCATTCCTAAAACTGGGAAATCAGATACCAGTTATATCTGATCTATGATCCTTCTTAGATGGAAAACTCAAGCAGATTTTACTGATAGTTATTTTCTGACACCATAATCTATTATAAAAGTTTTAGAATTCTAGGGGTGAGGGAAGAGGTTCCAATTTCTATCCTCTTGAAATGTCTTAGCCTACTTAGTTCCAAATCTTGAACTAAAATGGAGCTCACTGGGGATTTTACTCAGTTATTGGAAAAATATAAGAAAGAGTTATAAAGATTTAGTGTAATCATAGAAGATGAGAAATGGGTGTTTGCATGCTACAATATTTATATATGTATGCATGCATGTATGTATGCATGAACACAAATATATACATTTTGATAAGGCTTACTTAAAGCTATATTAAATTCTGAAAGTAAGCCTATGTAAGATATTCTACAATTACTATATGATAATGATAGACAACATTTCATTTAGCCCATGGGCAATGTTTAAATTCGATCTGAATGTGAATACAGTTTGTTGTACTACTTTATTATCTCTTGCTAACTAAAAGTGGGAATGGTTTTATTCTACTAAACAAAAATTTTAACTTTTTTAATGTAAATTAGGTGGCCAGGAAAGGCCCAGAAATCATTGGATTGAAATATTTGGAATACTAGAAAGGAACTTGAGATACATGAGACACAGAACTTGAGATGAGTGCAAGATTCTTGGTATGGGTATTAGTAGAATAGAGCTGCAATTATCAAACTAGGATGACTATGGGAGGAATAGTTAGGAAGCTTAGAAACCAAAAGCTATGTTTTGGCCCTAGAAAATCTAACATGACAACTTTATGTCTAAAACTGGAAGTGTTGAGTAGGTCGTTTGTCCTATGAGAAAGATGTTGGGAAAGGATTGTGGTTTATAAATATAAATTTAGGAGTTGTCAGACTCCAGATGGTTTTAAAACCCTGAAATTGGAAGATATAATCTATACTGATAGTTAAAAACAAAATAGAAGATGAGTGCTGATAACTGCTTTAGAAAAATGTGGTAAAATGCATAAATTAATTAAGGGCAATAGAGTAATCCAAGTCAAGATGACAACAAGAAATCATTTTACCCTAGTAAGGATAGCACATATCAATAGTACTGAGAACAATCTATGTTGGCAGGCATGTAGTGAAAAAGGAACTCTTGTTCACTGCTTATGGGAATGCTGTCTGGTTCAATCACCATAAAAAACAATATGGAAGGACCTCAGTAAACTCAGAATTGAGCTGCCATATGATCCAAAATTCTACTTTTTGGTATCTATCCCCAGGCTAAGAAAACATTTGTTTAGAAGGACATGTGCATTGTAAAATGTCTTCTCCAGAGAAAGGCAAGGGGTAAGATGGAATGGAAACTGGGACATTGATGGTGAGAAAAGGGCACCAGTGAAGACTGATGTACATTGTCTAACTAAAAATCAAGAACAACTCAATCATGAACACAAACCAAGGAATACTAACTACATGGTTGTAAGGAATGATGCAATCATGAAATTTTCTGCAATATGAATGAAACTGGATGATATTATGTTAAATGAAGCAAGCCAGAAAAAGAATAAATACAGGATGATATCACTTATATGTGATATTTAGAATAATTATGTGAGCAAATGCAATTGTTTTTTATTATCTTTATTTAAACACCATGATTACAAATGTGTTTGTGGTTGGGTTTTAGTTATAAAAAAAAAGAATACTCCTCTTAACCAGTGCAATATTCTCACCACCAATGCCCCCCATCTTCTTCCCCCCAACCTTGCCTGAATTCAACACAGGCATTCTATTTCTCTCACTCACTATAATTGGCGTGATAGTTGTCAGTGTAGTTATTCCTCTAATGTGGGTTGCCTAGTACACTCTTGGTTCCAGAGTATAGTGGAAAGAAGGAAATTAAGTAGAGTAAAATGTGAAATAATGGGGGACAGGGATCAAGGGAACTCAAGTTTACTAATAATATGAAGGAAGGACAGAACTAAATATCCAAACTATGGAATCAACAACAATGAAATCATAAGACTCAAATTTTAACAATAAAATTTAAAAAGGTGTCTGATATGGGGCAGAGGGGTGACAAGTATGAGATGGACTCTGGGTGGAGGGAGGCTGCCATTGAAGATAAGATTAGTGCTAGAACTTAACTATGAATAACATTGTAAATAGAAATGCTTTCAATAAAAATATTTAATTATTTATAAAAAATGAAAGGGGAACAAGTGAAATAGAAATAAAATGACAAGAGTGTAGAGCTAGTGGTAGCAAAGTGAAGAGTCAACAAGAAGGGAATTATCAACTCTTTCTAATAAATGCTGCTGTTGATAGACTTAATATAATGAGAAATACTAACCACTTACTGAATTTGGCATCATGATTGTCACCACAGACTACAATACACTTTCAGTGAAGGACAAACCCAAATACTGATGAACATGAATTTGAAGAGACTGAGAATAGAGAAAAAGGAAATGGAAGTATAGACATCCCTCCCCTTTTTTTTTTGAGAGGGTGTCTATGAAGGGTAGAAAAACACTATTCAAAGGAATCAAGGCACTAGCTATTTTTCTTTTAAGTTATAATTATAATATAATTACATATAATTATAATACCCCAGCAACCAGGATATCATTGTTTCTTTCACAAATGGTAACTGAGATGCCTCTGCAGGGTGGGGTGGGGGGTATGGGAGAAGCAGACCTTCTTGCATTCTTTCTCATCAGTCTTGAATTCCCAAAATGCAAGGGTCCACTACTGCACATAGTTTACTATGATACAATGCTCATAATTTTAGATTGCTCCTAATAAAGGAAACAAAATACTTACAACCCGCTGGAAAATACTCCATGCCCTTAACTCCTCACAAAGTAGAACATTTTCCCCACCTTAGCCAGATGTCAACCAGCCCCCAAAGTGAAGAGATAGATTCTCTACATGATAGGAAACCGAGGCTGAGCTGCTATTGAGTCCTTCTTAACCATCCCTCTTCCTTCACCTCCCTATACCGTGGACTTTTTGCTTGCTACCAGATTCGGTGGCTGAGAAGCCCTTGCTTCAGGATACTTCTTGATATGTGACTGCTGGGAGTCATCTTCCCTAGACTCCAAAAAACCAACTCACAGGTTGAAGCTGGGATCTCCAGATCTTAATCCTTCCCAGTCTATGTCAAAAAACTTAAAAAGGACATATAAATATCCTTTGAATATCTCTTTACATTCCTTTAATAAGCTTAAGCATGACTGAATATCTTTTCATGTAGCGGCAGTTTCACCTATCAGAATTCGTTTAGCATGGAATTCTAGTAGACAAGTCTTTGTCTAGAGGTCATGTAAGAAAAAGATTATGGGGATTGTTGATCTTGAAACTTCGACCCCCATATGCACCAGTCATACCTGAGGCACTGTTCCTTTTTGCATAGACACATTAAAATGGGAAAAGATTACAAATGCAAGCAAGTTCTTATCTAATAGACATATGAACACAACATTTTAAACTGCAATGGGACCTTACACCCTGAACACCTGGCATAGGCTTGGCTTAGACTTCTGCTGATCAGACATTAACCATTCACTATTCACCATGGACACCATCTGCAGAAACAAACATGGTTTCCTACACCAACACCAGGAATAAAAACTCTTTATATATAAAGGAAGGGCATGGCACTGACTGACCCCAAAGATGGTACAACCTAGGAACATCAATAGTCTGCTTTTTAGGACAAGATTCTCTGCAATGCTACCTAATGGTAAGAACAAACCAGAATACACTATATACCACCTGGCCTTCAACGTAGGACCTCAGAAATTAGGATCTGTAATGACAGAAACCCAACAGCAGCAACTGTGATGCTGAAGAACTGTTACTGGGACCACAGAGAATGTCTAGCAGGGGTTCTCAAACTTTTTAAACAGGGGGCCAGTTCACTGTCCCTCAGATTGTTGGAGGCCATACTATAGTAAAAACAAAAACTACAAACAAATTCCTATGCACACTGCATATATCTTATTTTGAAGTGAAGAAACAAAATGGGAACAAATACAGTATGTGGCCCAAGGGTCGTAGTTTGAGGACCACTGGAAGGGGTTGGACAAGCTAGTAGGCCTAGAGCCTGGAGTTGGTCTTATGCCAAAATACTTCAGGGGTAAGGTCTCCCTGTTTGACTTTTTCTTTTTTTGACACAATTGATCATAATACATTTGTTTCAGGAAGAACAAAGGCAAAGTTATTTAAAAAAAAATAAAGAAGACTAATGAGATGGAAGAAAAAGAAAAGGTTCAGTAGCAAGTATATTTTCAAAAATCACTGAATCACCAATTAACTCATTAAAGGCTTAGCAGAAGGTTAAATAAGCTTTTCTTCTTTTTTTAAGAGTTAAAGAAGTATAGCAAAAACAGTGTTAGAGTGGCAATTACTGTTTGCATAGGCACAGCAAAATATGGGGGACATGGAAAGGAAAAGCCTTGGCCTAACTACAAGGAGACCTTACCCCTGAAGTATTCTGGCATAAGACCATTTCTAGGCTTACTAGGTTGTCCAACCCAAGTCACTGTCTGTAGTGCCAAAAAAAAAAAAAACCCTTCTCCCCAGCCCCCACAGTCTCTGTTGTTGGTGTCAGATCTCTGTAGTTAAAGATCCTGGAATCTGTGCATACCCTAAATCAAAGTCAGGATGATGTGGATCTTCCTCTAATTTCACCTCACAGTTAGAGGGCAATGCACATAGCCCTTCCCTGAAAGCAAGTTATTGTTGTTGTTGTTGTTGTTGTTATGTCTTCTCCATCTTAAGAGACCTCCTTTGGAGTAGGACAATGCTCGACAGTGGTAGGGTCTTCTGTGATAAAGGATTCCTCCCAGATGCTGTTATAGACAACCATGGTTGTTTCGTAGATGGCATCCTGATTCAGGGGTGAATAGACAATGCCCATTCTTCTGAGACCTGAGACAGGTCATTATGACAATGTTCAGGGTGTAAGGTCCTGCTGCATTACAAGATTTGTGTGTTCCTATCTCTATTCGATAAGAAGTTTCATGTATGCATAGTATTTTCCCATTTTAATGTGCCTATTCGAAAGCGGAACAATGTCTCATGTCGTTATTGGTGCATACAGGGACCTCAACAACAACAACAATCCCTGTAACTTGGTTCTAACATAAGCTCTAAATGTAGGGACTCTTATACAAGAATATCTTATTTTACAGATCCCAAAGAGAACAGACAAAACAATGGGGAAAATCATCACTGTAGAAGAGAATATTCAGTAAGGGTTATAGTTGTTAAGGGAATACATACAAGATATTCAAAAGATTATATATATACATATATATATATATATATATATATATACATGACTCTTTTATGTCTCTGAAATAGTTAGGGGGGGTGTTAAATCCAGTGCATCACTTTGGTCTATGATTTGGCTTGTGCAATATGATAACTGGCTGGTGATGGATCCATATCAAGAAAAATCCTTGAGCCGTGACTCAGAAACCAAGTCTCTTAGCAAACAAAGGCACACAGTGAAGAAAGAAGGAGGGAAGGAGGCCTCTGATCTATAGCAACAGATTATTGGAATCTTCTTTTTTTGGGGGGGAGGGTCACACCTGGCAGTGCTCAGGGGTTAACTCCTGGCTCCATGCTCAGAAATTGCTCCTGGCAGGCACAGGGGACCATATGGGGCACTGGGATTCGAACCGATGACCTTTTGCATGAATGGCAAACACCTTACCTCCATGCTATCTCCCGGGCCCCTGTATTGGAATCTTCTTAGACTGAGAGTTTATCATATTACTTGGGGTATGGTTTGGCAGTTGCTTTGTGAGGTGATAATTATCTGCTTCTTGAGGAGCCAGGAACTGAAGATAAAAAAGGGGTAAATGTGAGGTAATGATGGTTGGGGGTGAGGTCTTCCTGTTTTTAGGCCAAAAGTTTCTCCTTCCAATTTCTTCTATATTGTGTTGTGCCTATGCAAACAACAATTCACACA
>PVKC010036153.1:0-13308 GCA_004027635.1 Crocidura indochinensis
AAAAAAAAAAAAAAAAAAAAAAAAAAAAAAAAAAAAAAAAAAAAAAAAAAAAAAAAAAAAAAAAAAAAAAAAAAAAAAAAAAAAAAAAAAAAAAAAAAAAAAAAAAAAAAAAAAAAAAAAAAAAAGCGCAAAACAACACCCATGAACACAGACGCCATGTCTACATTCAGTCAGCTCTATAGATTCAATTCTATTTGAAAGAGATGTAAACCAAGCTGTTTAAAATGATGGATATACTGACTTTGCAGCTGAAAGCTGGCAATCTTAGGAAATGTGGGGCCAAGACCCGGCCTGCCAAAGCCATGTCTGCTGTGCTTTCACTCCACCCTACTACTTCTTTTCCATCTTCTTTTATTCTTTTTCTTTTAATAATTTCATTACTGCTCATCTTATATAAACAAATATATTATGAGCAACTTTATAATATGTGGTCTTTAAATAAGTTATTTATATATATATATATTTTTTAAATCAAATTAAAGGGTCCGTGCGGTGGCGCTGAAGGTAAGATGCCTGCCTTGCCTGCGCTAGCCTAGGACGGACTGAGGTTTGATCCCCCGGTTTCCCATATAGTCCCCCAAGCCAGGAGCGACTTCTGAGCACATAGCCAGGAGTAACCCCTGAGCGTCACCGGGTGTGGCCCCAAAACAAACAAAAAAAAAAAAACCAAACAAACAAAGTAAAGGGGAGAGCAGGGCAGTGGCGCAAACGGTAGGGCATTTGCTTTGCATCCGCTAACCCAGGACAGACTGTAGTTCAATCCCCCGGCGTCCCATATGGTCCCCCCAAGCCAGGAGCAATTTCTGAGCACATAGTCAGGAATAACCCCTGAGCATCACTGGGTGTGGCCCAAACCCCCCCCCAAAATAAATCAAACTAAAAATACTTATTTTATCCCCAGGCTCTCAAAGCAGAACAAAGCAAATTAAAACTATTCATATCCATTTAGTTTTAAGACATTCAAAAGTGTATTTTATAAAAAATATTTCAAATCATGTGAAAAAAGTATCAATAAATTCCAAGATCCAAAACAGAAAGAAAAGAATTGGTTTTGATCATACCTATCAGCGTTCAGGGCTTACTCCTGGCTCTGCACTCAGGCATCACTCCTGGTGGTATTCAGGATCACATGGGATATAGGGGATTGAACCCTGTAAGCAAGGTTAACACCCTACCTATTGTACTATCACTCTGGACCCCTATAAAAAAACACTTTTTTAATTCCCATGAGATAGGTCATGAAGCTAGTCTGCATGCCTTGTATATAAGCCCTGGGTTCCATTTCCCAGCACTGTATATGATCATGCAAGTACTGCCAGGAATGACACACACATCTCAAGAAAAAATAAGCTGGGACTAACCCTTAAAAGCCAACAGGTATGGTCACAAATCATAAATAAAACTAAAATGTGGGGATCGATGGATGTGATTACATGCCTTGCATGTGTAAGGCCTTGTCTCTCATCTCCAGAACAGGGACAGAGGGAGATGAAAACATGGAAGCCATATATCTTATCTGGTCAATGTATAAACACCAGATCTAAGGACTGGAAAGATAGCGATAGGGTGTTCGCCTTGCACGTAGCCGACCCAGGAAGGATTGTGATTTGAATCCCGGCATCCCGTATAGTCCCCCAAGCCTGCCAGGAGCAATTTTTGAGTGCAGAGCCAGAAAAAAACACCAGATCTTATCCTGAAGTTTGTTTATTTTCTGTTTTTGGATCACACCTGGCGACACTCAGGGGTTATTCTTGGCTCTGTGCTCAGAAATTGCCCCTGGCAGGCTTGAGGGCCATATGGAATGCCAGGGTTTGAACCGTTGGTCCTGGGTTGACCGTGTGCAAGGCAAACGCAGTACCACTGTGCTATCTCTCTGGATCTATCCTGAAGTTTAAATTTAAAATGCAGGGGCCAGAGAGATAGCATGGATGGAAGTATGGCATTTGCCTTGCATGCAGAAAAACAGTGGTTCGAATCCTGGCATCCCATATGGTCCCTCGAGGCTGGCAGGAGCAATTTCTGACTGTAGAACCAGGAGGAACCCCTGAGTGCTGCCGGGTGTGACCCCAAAAATAAAAAAATAAATAAATAGGGGCCCGGGAGATAGCATGGAGGTAAGGTGCTTGCCTTTCATGCAATAGGTCATCGGTTCGAATCCCGGTGCCCCATATGGTCCCCCGTGCCTACCAGGAGCAATTTCTGAGCATGGAGTCAGGAGTAACCCCTGAGCACTGCCGGGTGTGACCCAAAAACCAAAATAAATAAGTAAATAAATAAATAAAAATACAAAGCTAGGGGCCAGAGCAACTGCACAGCAGGTAGGGTATTTGTCTTGCACGCAACAGACCTGAATTCAATCTTCAATATTCAATTCAATATTCAACCAGCATACCTTATAGTCCCCCTGAGCCTGACAAGAGTAATCTCTGAGTACAGATCCAGGAGTGACCCCTAAGCAGTGGCAAGTATTACCCCCAAGCCAAAATTAAAATAATTTAGTTTAATGCAAAGCTAACTAAATACATGTTGAGTATTGATTACTACTAAATCTAATTTGGGTAATAAAGATTAAGAACCCTTATTTTCTAGGATACCAGATAGACAATTTGCTCAATGGAACTACAATTAGCTAAAGTCAGATTTTAGAAACTATTTAATTCCAAACACAATGCACTTTTCATTAGTCTACGTATGAAATCACTGAAGAATTCCTAAAATGTACACATTTTAGGTATTTGGCAGCTGGATATTTGGCTTTAGTTGTAGAATAAACACCATGTGTGAGGCCATGGGGCTTATCTCCCACCCTTTTCCATGTCTCTCTCACACACACACACACACACATGGAATGGCAGTCCCAGAACTGTTGTAAACAGTTCCTACACTATCTTTTAATAAAAATATTTGTAAATTAAATACTTATTATTCTGGGGCTGGAATAGCACAGTGGCAGGGCATTTGACATGCATGTGGCCAGCCTGGGATGGACCCACGTTCAATTCCCAGCATCTCATATGGTCCCCCAAGTCTGCCAGGAACGATTTCAGAGCACACAGCCAGGAGTAACCCCTGAGCCCATCTGGGTGTGGCCCAAAACAAGGAAGGGGAGGAGAGAGAAGGGGAGGGGGGAGAGAGAGATTTGTTATTCTTAAATGAAATACATACTTCTGTCATTTCTTCTTCTTCTTCTTCTTCTTCTTCTTCTTCTTCTTCTTCTTCTTCTTCTTCTTCTTCTTCTTCTTCTTCTTCTTCTTCTTCCTCTTCTTCTTCTTCTTCCTCTTCTTCTTCTTTTTCTTCTGAAGTCATTTCTTTGGTTGTCATAATCTGAAAAGGACAAAGAGCTTGGCAGGGCTGAACAGAACATGTGAGCACACTCCAAGTACACATTAGGAAGCTTTAAGCACAAGCAATCAATCATCTGTCACCACAGTTTAACTAGCAAAGAGTATATTAAAGTTAAAGCATCTTTAACTCCAGTTTGGCTGATATGAATAACTTGAAACCAGTTTTGCAAGATGCTTTAAAGGAACTCCTTTAAAGGACAAGAGAAACTTTCCAACAGGTGGCACTGAGTATGGAACTCACTGATGCATATGACTGCCCTGTCCTGGGTTAAGGAAGGCTAAAGTTCTGTTGAAGTTAATAGTATAAAATATATTTCTTATATGCCTACCAATGGGACAGAATGGGGAAGGTGGGGTGACACTGATTGAAGGAAGGGGACACTGGTAATGGGACTGGTGTTGGAACATTGTAGGCCTAAAACAAGTATGCTAACCATTATGAAACTTACAATAAGAAAACACTTTATACAGTAATGTGGGTAAGATCAATGACTTATTTTACCTTTCAATCTTGGAAAACATGAATCTTTCCTTAAATCCAATTGTCTTACATTGAAGATCAAAGATTGAGGAAACAGATAATTCATAAAATAAAATTTATAAAATGATCAACATTTCACTCAAAAGTTATTTTTCTTTGATGGTTTGTTACGAAATGATTACTTCTCGCTTCACGAGATACAATGCAGTCATCAAATAATGAATCTTACAGAGTTTTAAGAAGTTTTAGGAAGTTTAGGAAGTTTTAACAGTTTTAAAAGCAACGACGATACCCAAACACTAAAAAAAAAAAAGCAACGACAACAAAAAGCCAAGTTTTCTGGACCAGAGCAAAGTTTTCTAGGACACCAAATAAGATGAAATGGTGAGGGCTGGAGCGGTGGTGCAAGCAGTAAGGCATCTGGCCTTGCCCGGGCTAGCCTAGGATGGACTGCAGTTTGATCCCTCAGTGTCTCATATGGTCCCCCATGCCAGGAGCAATTTCTGAGTGCATAGCCAGGAGTAACCCCTGAGTGTTACCGGTGTGGCCCAAAAACAAAAACAAAAGAAGAGATGAGGGATTTTTCTTTCCAGAAAGATTCTATATTTATCCTACTAGAACCAGTAAAGATCGCTCTCCTATAGGAAATTTATCTTTTGTTTTTGTTTTTATTTTTGGGTCACACCTGGTGGCGCTCAGGGATTACTCCTGGCTCTGTGTTCAGAAATCGTTCCTGGCAGGCACCCGGGACCATTCAGGATGCCGGAATTTAAACCAACATCGATCCTGAATTGGTCAATTGCAAGGCAAATGCCCCACCGCTACACTATCTCTCTGGCCTGGAAATATATCTTAACGAACTCTTAGTATAGGTGTCATAATCAGACAAAAAGCAGACATGTTTTTTAATAAAGTAGCTAAAATCTCAGTGTAGTCCCAAGAAACTGAAGCAAACAGAACAGCAGTGGGGGCAAAAGAATGACTAGGAAAGAAGAGAGATGTCAGAGGACTCCCCTTTATGACTCAGAGGAGCATTTTTTCACACTCAGGCCAGTGTACCCCAAGAAAAGTGCAGCCACACAGAGAAAGGATTCTCTGATTGAGTATGCTTTCTTGCAGATGTTCCTGAGAGGATCCAAGAGGGATGACTTTGTTTTAAGTGATGATTGAGGAAGTTCTGTTTGAAGAAAGCCAGTGAGCAGAAAAAAACATGGTGGATTTCTGGCTCTTGGCAGCCTCTCCAGGTTTCCATCTTCCAACCAGGAGATCACCACAGGTTTCACCCCACAATGCCCTACTGCCTGCAGGTGCTCATAAGTCTCCAGCATCACGTTTTACTTTACGACCACACATTTCTTCCAGTAAATGAGCCACACCACAACACACAAAAACAAAACCACATTACAACAGTCAATGGAAAGCAATACAGAACTCTACCGCATTTAGTGAGCAAAGATTATAGTTCTGAAGACCCAACCAGTATCAGCCACCTGTTATAAGCCTCTCTGGTAAGAGCGTTAGAGAGGAAATGTTGAAGATGTTCAGAGACATTATGGACTAGACAGCCATTAAGGCTCAAGAGGATATGAGAATAGAAATGATAAAATTTCAAACAGAAATGACAGAACTAAAAAGTAGTAGTTGAGGGACCGGTGAGGTGGCGCTAGAGGTAAGGTCTCTGCCTTGCAAGCTCTAGCCAAGGAAGGACCGTGGTTTGATCCCCTGGCATCCCATATGGTTCCCCCCCACCCCGCAATTTCTGAGTGCTTAGCCAGGAGTAACCTCTGAGCATCAAACGGGTGTGGCCTGAAAAAAAAAAAAGTAGTAGTTGAAATGAAAAAAATCACTGGAAGGCCTCACCAGCAAAGTAAAAATTGCTGAGGACAGAATCATTGAGTTCAGAGATGAGCTACATAATACCTCCAGACAATAGCAGAAGATAGAAAGAGTCTTAAAATAAATGAAATTTGGGATGAATTCAAGAGGAACAGCCTAAGGATCCTTGGCATCCCTGAGGGTCAGGAAAACAATCCCTATGAAGAAGTAGATATCACTGAGCTATCAGTTGCTGATAAGTTTCCAGAACTAAAGAGTGCATGTGTCTATATCCTGGATGCCCAGAGAGTGCCAGTAAGAGATCCTAATAAAAATATTCCAAGACAGATCCTAATCAGACTGATGAAAGCTACAGATATAGAATACTAAAAACAGCAAGAAAAAAAATTACATACAAAGGAGCATCCTTAAGGTTTACAGCAGATTCACCTAAGGCAACCCTGCAGGCTTAAAGGCAGTAGTGGAATATACTAAAAAAAAGAAAAGAAAAAGAAAAAGAAAAAAGAAAAAAAAACTCAACAAAATGAATGCCTCACCAAGACTCTCATTCATATATCAAGGGACATCATGCAGCTTCAAAAATAAACAACAGGGGCCGGAGAGATTGCATGGAAGTAAGGCGTTTGCCTTGCAATTCCCAACACCACATGATTCCTTGAGCACTACTTGAGTGACCATGGAGCACAGAGCTGGGAGTAACCCTCAGTAACCCCCAGTGTGGCTTCCAAAACAAAAAGGAGTTAAGGCCAAGTGACAGCTAAATGGGCTGGTGTGCACACCTTGCATGTAGGAGGCTCAGATCAAATACTGGCACAAATTACCCTAAACACTGGCGAGGACAACCAACAGTCCTACAAAAGAAACTAGTATCTGATTTTTCACCTGGAACAACCAATACTGTAAAATAAAAGTATCAATCTATTTTTGGCTTAAAATTTGGAAGAGGGGGGCCCGAAGAGATAGCACAGCAGTGTTTGCTTTGCAAGCAGCCGATCCAGGACCATAGGTGGTTGGTTCGAATCCCAGTGTCCCATATGGTTCCCCATGCCTGCCAGGAGCTATTTCTGTGCAGACAGCCAGGAGTATCCCCTAAGCACCACCGGGTATGGCCCAAAAACCAAAAAAAAAAAAAAAACAACAACAACAACTTGGAAGAGGGTCTTTTAACACTGAGATCACCGTCAGCATCGCTGGCATATCTATGCTTCCTCACCACTGGAACTAGTTTCCTTTTGCATTTTAATGAGTGAAAAACAGACACTAACTATTCAAAAATGTTCTCCAGACACATCCCCCACAAATCCTTTGTAGAAAAGAAAATAGAGGCATTATTTAGGAATGTGTTTCAGACCATGGCAAACAAAAAGCATAAAGCAAAACCTCACCTAACACTGGTGATTAAGTCTAAGCTATTGCTGATCAGACAGATGAAAGGTGTCAGGTCATAGTCTCTTACTAGAATTTTAAAAAAAGCTCAAAATTATCTGAGGTTTTTTGTTTTGTTTTGGTTTGGTTTTTGGGCCACACTCAGTGATGCTCAGGGGCTACTCCTCGCTATGCACTCAGAAATCACTCCTGGCTTGGGGAACCATATGGGATGCCGGGGATCAAACCCAGATCTGTCCTGGATCAGCTACATGCAAGGCAAACGCCCTACCATTGCACTAACGCTCCAGCTCTTTTTTAAAAAACGTAAGTGAAACTGACTTCACACCTGATAATCCAAATCATGAGTACCAAAGACATGCTTGTTCAGGCATACAATGAACTACAGACATTCATGATCATGATAACAATGTTCCTGAGAGCAAAGAAACTGACACAGATGCAGTAAATAGCCAAATAGATGTTATTTAAAGAATTTAAATTTAAAGAATAGAATAATTACAATGGAATGAACTACAGTCACAATAGAATAAATTTAACATCAATACTGAACAACAACAGCAAAATGGGCATAGAGAATACAAATAACCCCAAATTATGAAATTCAAAACCAGGCAAGTGGGGGCTGTTGCAATAGTACAGCAGGCAGACCACTTCCCTTATATGGTCCCCTTTTCAATCTGGGCTAACTCCCCAAACTCACTTCATCAATAAATGCTCATTCAGACAAAACAAGAAAAGAGAACAAGATAGATGGTCTTCACATCAGGAACCAATACTTTTTACCTAGCAGGAAATGAGAAAACTCTCAAGATGATAGCTCCTCAGTGGTCAGAAGTGGCCATCCCTTCCCCACTCCATGACAGAGGGGCCCCAGCCAAAACATATGAACACACAAGCCTAGTGACTAGAAGAGCTACTTCCCAAAGTGGACGGTCAGATCCACCTAGTTGCACACCCTTCTATCCCCTTACTCTTTGGCATGGGACAGGAGGGTCTCCCTTACTGAAAAATAAATAGTAATTATGTCTGTACCTCAAAAGTTAAGATGGGGGGCCCGGGAGATAGCATGGAGGTAAGGTGTTTGCCTTTCATGCAAAAGGTCATCGGTTTGAATCCCGGTGCCCCATATGGTCCCCTGTGCCTGCCAGGAGCAATTTCTGAGCATGGAGTCAGGAGTAACCCCTGAGCACTGCCGGGTGTGACCAAAAAATAAATAAATAAATAAATAAATAAAAAGTTAAGATGGGACAGGACTACACTGGACAGGGGATGAGCCTTACACATAGCTCAGCTCAACCAGATCCCCAAGACCAACTCCTGAGCACACCCAGGAAGATCTCCTGAGTACTTGTCTGGATACAGTTCCAGACACCAACTCACCCCCACATAAAGCATTGGAGCTGTCCTCATGGATTCTGTTTTTGCAAGCCTGGCTAACGTACCAAAAACTGCCAGACTTTTTTTGTAAGGTATGTGGGGAGCATCAGACCCACGAAGTCACACAGTACAAGAAAGAAGGCAATCAATCCATCATTCTCTGTATGCCCAGGAAAAGCAGCATTATGATAGGAAGCAGAGTGGCTATAGGGCAGACGAAGCAAATTTTCCAGAAAAAGGCTAAAACAAACAAGATTGTGTTGAGGCTTGAGTGTGCCAAAGCCAACTGCACATCTAAGAGAATGCTGACCATTAAGAGATGCAAGTATTCTGAACTAGGGTGAGATTAAAAAGAGAAAGGGACAAGTGATCCAATTTTAACTTTCAAATATTTTATTATGAAGACAAATCTTGGGTTGATATTTGAGGAGGGAAATGTAATGTTACGAATAAAGTTCCCTTGAGGGTAAAAAAAAAAGCCTTGGCTATGACCACTTAATTTACTGGCTACTGAAATGCAAACATTGAACACCACAGAAATAGTATTGGGCTAACACTTAGCCCTAGAAGATAAGCTTTCCAGATGTCCCATGAACGTAACCTCACATTCTGTGCCATGATAAACCACTGAACTGCAGCAGAGACCAGGTGTCCAGTTCTAGTAGTCCTACCATTGTACTCTCTCTCCAAGTCTGGACTAGGCTCTAAGAAGCAAAAGGGTGTAAGAAGATGACATTCTAGGTGAAGGTAAATAAGTAAGGGAAACAGAATACTCAAAAGCAATGATAGAAACCAAGAATATTTAACAGTTAAAACGTGGTTTTGGGGGCAGGAATTTGCCTGCTAATGGTGAATTCAAAGAACAAAAAATTATTCTTAATAACTAATTCAAACGAAACAGTAGGAAAAATTAAAATATTATTATTATTAAGTAAACTGTACAATAAAAAGGAAAACAACTCCCAGTTTTACTGTATTTTTGTTGGAAGCCACTTATTTTAGCTCTTTAACACTCGAGAATTTTTACTTTACCTGACCCATGGGTAGTGGTTGATCTAGCATCTCAACATCCAGGTGCTTAGGAAGATTATATAATTTGCAGAGTTCACATATCAACCACTTCAATTGCTGGCGAAGCTACAAAACACATTTCAGTAAATAAGCATTGTGAAAGAGCCCTTCGAAGACAAGAATAATGCTACAACTACTGTAATCTATCCAGTAGTAAATGAGAATGGTCACTTTCTGCTCAAATTACATCCTACAGGTAAAATAGCTGCCTTCAAAAAAGTTACTTGTAGGAAAGGAAATGCTAGTTTAACAAAGTTACTATGACTTGATAACAAACTCTATAACTAATGCAAGCAGAACAAAAAGAAAAGGGATGAAAAACTCCAAACATCCCTCCAATTCTGTCACTAACTTCTTTTCACTGGTACTTACAACTTCAGGCAAGGATATACTGAATGAGGTTATCTTTAAAAAGAAGATAATGTGTTGGGGGCCTGAGCAATAGCATAGCAGTAGGGCTTTTGCCTTACAGGCAACAAATAGATCCACAGGACTGATGGTGGTTCGAATCCCAGCATCCCAAACGGTCCCCCAAGCCAGGAGCGATTTCTGAGCACATAGCCAGGAGTAACCCGAGTGTCAGCTGGTGTGGCCAAAAACAAACAAAAAAACAAACAAACAAAAAGAATAATGTGGTTACATGATTTATAAAAGTATCAATTCCTGTCACTTTCATCTGAAAGAGACAAGCAGGTCTTGCAGACTACCCTGGACACAGTGTCTAAGTTTAGTCTTTCCCATGTATACCATGGAAAGTTAAAACCTTAAAAAAGATAAAGATTAAATGAAACTCTTTTTTTCATGTTTGGTTTTTGGGTCACACCCAACAGAGCTTGGGTCACTTCTGGCTCTGCACTCAGAAATCGCTCCTGGCAGATTCGGGGGGACCACATGGAATGCCGGGATTCGAACCACCATCTCCTGGGTTGTTTGCATGCAAGGCAAACGCCCTACTGCTGTCCTATCCCTCTGGCCCTTAAGTTTCCATTTTTAAATGCAGGCTATTTTTAAGTATATTTACTTTAAACAAGCAAAGTAATTAGGTGTACAAAAACATTTCTCACTGTAAAAAACTGGTGAATGTGGAAGTTAAACAATTATGCTTTAAGAAGAATGGTCAGGGGGCCGGGCGGTGGCGCTGAAGGTAAGGTGCCTGCCTTACGGCGCTAGCCTTGGACGGACCGCGGTTCGATCCCCCGTGCCCCATATGGTCCCCCAGGCCAGGGGCGACTTCTGAGCGCATAGCCAGGAGTAACCCCTGAGCGTCACTGAGTGTGGCCCAAAAAACCAAAAAAAAAAGAAGAATGGTCAGAACTCAGCCAACATGTCTGAAACTAGTAAGGCAACTTCTCTTGCCCAGGAACAAATTTTCTAGGTTTCAGTGAAGAGTGGGAAGAAAGAAGGTTTATAAGAACCAAGAAAACGGATAACAGTTAGAGTAAACATCTCCAATAAAGGAGCAAGTAGAAATGAGACAAAATGAGCAGTAATTAGAATCTGAAACTGAAACAGAAACCAGTCCCACCTTGGATTGCTCATCTATCCAATAAGTTTTGTTTTTATTTCATGTATATCGATGATGAGGCAGGATGTGCTGAGCACATTTCCAAAATCTCCTGACCAAGGAAGAAATGCAAAAATTCTACAGGAGAAGCAGCAGTGTGGTGAATCACACCAAACAAGAAAAACAAGGTAGTATATCTTCCAAATGTTTATATTTTATACTCCAACTCATTCACCTCTGTCCCCCAAAAGTCTGAGGTATAAGGAACAAAGTATACTCAAAGGGGACAATGTAAAATAAAATAAAGTTAGTGAAGAGATCTTAGAAATTACTAAATAACTTGAGGGTTTGGGTGAGGAGATATCAAGAAATACTGGCATAATTTCATTAGTTCACTGTCCCATTCACAATCATAAAGAGAATTATTGAGACGAAATAGAAGGGTGAGTATATTGATGAGGATTGAGAGCAAAAAGGACTTTAAATTTAGATTGATACATTTTGAACATTTACGGCACATCCCGGTAAAATTCCCTGTTCCATATATCAAAGTCAAATATATAAGCTTGAGGCTGAAAACATCATTTTAATCAGGAATCCATAGAATACAGGCCATAAATAACTAATGGAAGAGAAGGCGTCTACCCAAGAAAAGCAGTAGAACAAAGAAACAAACCAAGGAAAGGAAGATTAAAAGTAATAGGAATAGGAGAGATTTGGTCACGTTGGTGATTTAACTGTTTATAGCAATGCCCGTAATCATTATAAACATATTGCCTTAACTGTAATAAATTTGGGAGGGCAGATAAATAGTACTGAGATTTGAGGACAGATCTGGGTTCAATCCCCGGCATTCCATTTGGTCCCCTGAGCCTGCCAGGAGTGATTTCTGAGCAGATACAGGAGCAACCCCTAGCACTGCCAAGTATGGCCAAAAAAGAAAACAAGAAAAAAACAACTTACAGCCAGAAGACAGTCCAGGGGTTAAGGTCCCTGCCTTATACACAGTTAACTTAACTCTTGCCCTGATGCCACAAGATTCCCCCAAGCATAGATTCAACCTCGAGCATGGAAAGCCCCATCTTCAAAATGTATTATTTGCCTAATTTTGTTGACTTTTTTGTTTCTTTGTTTGTTTTAGGAGGGACACATCTGCTCCTGGCATTGTGCTCAGGATAATTTCTGGAGGGGCTCAGGGACCATAAGCAGAGCTGAGGATCAGACCCAAGTTAACTACATGCAAATTAAGTCCCTGTACTCTGTAATTCCTAACTTTGGCTTTTACTATACAGTTATACACAATCTGGTAGAAAAGACAATTACATTCATATTACCTTATGCTTTTTCTATTTTCCACTAAGATAGTTATTTCTACCTAAGAGCATTAGTTTATTAATTAGAATTCATGAAAAAGAGACCATTTAATTTCTTTCTTTTTTTTTTTTTGGTTTTTGGGCCACATCCAGTGACGCTCAGGGGTTACTCCTGGCTATGCGCTCAGAAGTCACTCCTGGCTTGGGGGACCATATGGGAAACCGGGGGGCGAACTGCGGTCCGTCCTAGGTAAGCGCAGGCAAGACAGGCACCTTATTTCCAGCGCCACCGCCCGGCCCCAAGAGACCATTTAATTTCTAATCTAAATTAATACTCCATGGCAAAAAGGGGATCAGAAAAAATTACATTTTTATATTATAGTGCCTCTCAGTATACAATTTCTATAAATGATAGAATAAAACATAGCTTGGATTATTTTCTCACCGAATTGTTGTGCTTAGTATCTTCTAGACGCTCCAGAACTGTTGCGAGGTTTGGGTCATCACAGTCCACAAACCATATTGGTGAAGAAGATGGGTAAGAGTCCTGTTTAAAAAAAAGAATAAAAACTATGAACACCTACCTATGGATCAATTTAGATGTATAATTAATTCATACCATTAAAAAATTAATTCATACCATTGGAAAAACAGCCACACATTTAAGTAAAATGTAATGGAGGGAGGAAAAAATATACACATTAAAACCTCTGTGTAGAGAAATAGGGGCAGGGTCATTCTAAATTTGATGCCCAGGACCTCCATATCACTTGAACCAAACCTTCTAACATTTTTTTAACATGTTAAAAAAAATTAAGGACCAGGAGTTAAAATGCTTGCTTTGCAGTGGCTAATCTTAGTTCAATGGCATCAGACATGATCCCAGCAAGTACAGAGCTAGGAGCTCTAACCACCACTAGGTGTGGCCACAAAACAGACAAAAAAAATATTATCTTAAGCTTGCTCTCATATTACATAATATGTATAATCAAA
>PVKC010036154.1:0-13289 GCA_004027635.1 Crocidura indochinensis
TTTATTATATGTTTTCAAAATGACACCAAATTTTAAATACCCTAAGACTAGTAAGTTTTAAAATACCAAACACTTGTCCATATATGCCTGTAATAGCTTTAATAATAGCTTTTAGTAAATAGTATGAACATCAATTAAGAGGAAAAATGATATGTAGAAATCATAGATCTTTTCCAGAAGACCAGAAATCTTAAGTTATAATTTATTTCTGATTCTATTTCACATTTGACATTGCTTCCTAGTACTGCCTCCATCATTATCTCACCATGGGACCTATATAAATCTATTAGGATCTTGGGCGCTGAGTAGTCATTTATTAATATATTTTAATAATAGTTAATAATGTACCTTGTTGAGTATATTTGAAATAAAGTGGTGTGAGAAACAAAATTAGATGTTATGTAAATACCGATCAATTGCTTTATACTATTTCTTTAAATGTATAAAGCTAGCAATTTTGGAAAAGATGTAAAGTTACTATTAAGGCAAGTACAAACAAACAGTACTAATAAAATGGAAATCTTTAGGTTCCTATAAAGACAATCCCTTCATATGAAACAGTAGTTGCTTATAGCACTCCTCTTTAATTAGATGCAACTAAGTAAAACCAAAGGACACTTAACCTTCACAAATAAATCTTTTAACATGCCACTATTACCACTAGACAGATCCACCAGGCAGAAAGCTAGCAAAGACATGAGTCCTAAATGAGAAATTACAGGAAATAGGGCTAATGAATATATACAGGACTCTCCACCCAAGGAAAGCAGAATACACATTCCTCTCAAGTGCACATGGAGCCTTCTTTAGAATAGACCATGCTGTAGGCTATAAATATAATTTGCACAAAGTCAAAAATATAAGGATTATTAGAAGCGCCTTCTCAGATCATTATGCAACAGAGATCAAGAGTGACAGTAAAAAGAAACTGTGAAGAAAAGCCAGCACCTGGATATTTAACAACATGCTGCTCAAATACAGTTGGATCAAAGAGGAAATCAAGGAAGAAATAAAAAGATTCCTTGAGATAAATTACAATGATGAGACAAATTGTCAAAATGTGGGCACAGCTAAAGCAGTAATTAGGGGGAAGCTCATAGCAATACAGGACTACGTCAGAAAAAAAAAGAAAATGACAAAATCAACAGTCTACAAGGACATCTTAAGAGTCTAGAAAAACAGTAGCAAAGGAACCCAACCACAGCCAGAAGAAAAGTAATAATAAAATCCAGGGTAGAAATAAACAGCACCGAAGCAAAGAAAACAATACAAAAATTCAATGAGACCAGGAGCTGGTTCTTCAAAAGAATAAACAGATAGACAAACTGCTGGCAAGACTAACCAAAGGAAAAAAAGGGGGAACACCCAATTAATAGAATCATAAATGAAATGGAAGAGATTACAACAGAAGCCCAGGAAATCCAAGAAATCAAGAGGGAGTATTATAAACAAATGTACTCAGATAGGCTAGAGAACCCTGAAGCAGCAACAGATTTCTGGAAAAATATCATCTTCCAAAACTCGATAAAGAGGATATAGAAAGCCTAAACAGTCAATCACAGCTAAGGAAATTGAAATATTAATTAAGAAACTCCCCAAGAACAAAAGTCCAGGTTCAGATGGTTTTACAAGTGGATTCTTTTTTTTGTTTGTTTGTTTTTGTTTTTGGGCCACACCCAGTGACGCTCAGGGGTTACTCCTGGCTATGCGCTCAGAAGTCACTCCTGGCAGGCACGGGGGACCATATGGGAACTGGGGGATCGAACCGTGGTCCGTCCTAGGCTAGTGCGGGCAAGGCAGCAGGCACCTTACCTCCTGCGCCACCTCCCGGCTCCCTACAGGTGGATTCTATCAAACATTTTGAGAAGACTGATAACCACAGGTTCTTCCAAAACATTGAAAAGACAGGAATCCTACCTAACTCCTTTTACGAATATCACCTCGTGATGAATATCATCCCCAAGTACTGCAAAGATACTATCAAGAAAGAAGACTACAGATCATACATACAGAACATAGTTGCAAAAATCCTTAACAAAATCTTAGCAAACTGAATCCAACAATACATCCAAAAGATTATACACTATGACTAAGAGGGTTTCATCCCAGGGATGCTTCAAGGATGGTTCAGCATACACAAATCGATCAACATCATGCATCATATCAACAAGAAGAAAGACAAAAATCACATGATCATACCAATTGATGAAGAGAGACATTTGACAAAATTCAACACCCATTCATGCTAAAAACACTCAGCAAAATTGAGTTGAAAGGAACCTTCCTTAAGACAGTTATAATTATCTACGAAAAGCCCACAGCCAACATTATCCTAATGGCAAAAAACTGAAAGCACTTCCACTAAGGTCAGGAACTAGGCAAAGCTGCCCACTTCCTCCACTCTTATTCAACACAGTTTTAGAAGTACTAGAAATAGCTATCAAACAAGAGAAGAGAATTCAAGGAATCAACAGATGGAAAGAGGAAGTTAAACTATCTCTTTTTGTGGATAATATGATGATACATAGAAAACCCTAAAGAGTACACAGTAAAACTCCTAGGAACAATAAGCTCTTACAGCAAATTATCTGGCTACAAAATTAATAAACAAAAGAAAATAACATTCCTCTATACAAATAACTAAGTAGAGGAGAAAGATATTAAGGAGTCTATACCATTTAAAATGGTACCTAAAAAATCAAGTACCTAGGAATCAACCTGACCAGAGAAGTGAAAGACCTATACCATAAAAAATTCAAAACGTTTCAGAAAGAAATTGAAAAAGACCTAAGGATATGGAAGAACATCTCCTGCTCGTGGTTAAGGAAGAATAAACATAATCAAAATGACTATCTTACCCAAACTACTATATAGATTCAATGCAAACTCCATCCAACTTCAGACATCATTTTCTAAGGATTTAGAAAAATCAATTATAAAGTTTATCTGTAGACACAAAAGATCTAGGCTAGCCTGATCCAGACTGTAAAACAAGAAACGGGGTGACATTTCTTCACCTAACCTGAAGATTTACTATAAAGCCATAGTCGTCAAACAGCATGGTACTGGCAAAAAGACAAAGTGTCAGACCAGTGGATTAGAGCAGAATATCCAGGGGTATACCCCCAAATATAGGGTCAATTAATATTTAACAGAGGATCCAAGACCCTGAAATGGAACAAAGACAGTCTCTTCAACAAATGTTGTTGGAGCAACTGAATAACAAACTGTCAGAAATTAAAGATTGATCCATACCTCATACCCTACATGAAAATAAACTCAAAATGCATTAAGGACCTGGAAATCAAACCCGAATCTATAAAGCTCATTGAAGGAAAAATAAGTAGAACACTCCAACTCTTAAGCCTGATAAAAGTCTTTGATGATGGAATGCCAATGGCAAGAGTCTAAATAAATGGGACTACATCAAATTAAAGAGTTTCTGTATGACAAGAGAAACACTGGCTAAACCAGAAGATCACTAACAGAATGGGAAAATTTTTTTCACACTTGACAAACAGATAAAGGGTTGCTATCTAGAATATACAAAGCACTCAGAAATGTGAGCTCCACAAAACCCAATAAAGCCATAGAAAAATGGGAAATGGAAATTAATAGACACTTTTCCAAGGAAGACCGACAGATGGCCATGAGATACTTAGGGAAATCCAAATCAAGACAACAATGAGGTACCACCTTACACCAGTGAGGATGGCACACATCAAAAATAACGGGACCAATCTCTGTTGGCACAGATGTGGTAAGAAAGGAACTTTCATCCACTGCTGGTGAGAATATTGCCTGGCTCAACCCCTATGAAAAACAGTATAGAGGGTGCTTAGTAAACTCAGAATTGAGTTCTCATATAACCCAGCAATCACACTCCTGGGTATCTACCCCCCAAGAGGGAAGAATATTCATCCCAAAATATGTATGCCCTCCACTATTTATAGCGACACTCAGCACAATAGCCAAGATTTGGAACAACCTTTATGCCCAACAACAGATGATTGGATCATGAAGTTGTGGTATTTATACATAATGTAATACTACAGTGCAGTTATAAATGATACAATCATGATTTTGTAGCAACATGGATGGACCTTGATAACATTATGTTAAATGAAGTAAGCCAGAAGAAGAAAGATAAATACAGAATGATACCACTTCTTTTAGGTGTTTAGAATATATACCACTTTTACATATAGCAATCATGAACAAATGCAAGGGTCGAAAGGGTAAAGACTCCAAACTCTGTAGGTCACAGCTTAAAACGAGGATAAGTGCTCAAACGAAGTGGAAGGGGAGCTACACAAAGACACGAACACCCATTATAATATAAAGAAACCAGCAACGATGGAAACAACAGCTCAGAGTGAGCAAGTATGCAATTAACCTCTTACTATAATGGTCTATAATAATATCCTAATGTATTTATCCACAGAACCAAGTGCAGAATAGGATTGAAAGCCTCGTACTCTTGCTACAGTGAGTACTAACAATATGCTTTAATGCCCTAATTTTACCAAGTATAAAATAATTCTTCACCTTCTTTGTCCACAGTGGGTTTTGGAAACAGTGAACACCTTAATTTTAGACCTCTGTGTTAACTCACACTAGATACCATACATGGTGCTCATTAGGGCAATGCCTCGATAAAATACTCTAATTTACTCGCTTCCTTTTGTTTATGTCTTCTGTAGGTCCCAAAGCATATGGTCATTCAGACCACTGGAACACTCAATGGTACATCACAGACTTATGTTACAGGTCCCACTCATCGAACATGTTTTGGCAAACCAAAACTATTTTGGCAAACCAAAACCACTATTTCTCTTTATTTCTTTTTCATCTTTCTCTCTTTTACCCTCTACTTCTTTCCCTCTCTCCTTTATTTTTCTATATTGAATAAATTCTATTCAATTCAATCTATGTCAAATAAAGCCCTCACTGTCAGTTGCTCCTTAGGAAAGGTACCTCTATACTTAAGATGCAGTGGACAATACTACTTAGGGTAGCCACACCTTATTGCCCCCACTACCACATTGCTTCATACTCTAGACATGAAAACCTCTGGCTACTATGTAACCCTGAAAACTATCTAGCAAAGACCTTCCCCATCAGTGAGTAAGAGACTGGAAAGTGGAAAACCCTCCAGCATTGGTGCATTGACCTAACCTTTTTCAACTTAATTTTACCATATTTACTTATTCTTCTTTTCTTCTCTCTTTTATCTTTTGTTTTCCCTTCTTTTCTCTCCTAATCCATATCTTAGCAATTATGTATTTCTCCTTAATGAATTATTTCTTAAGATATCAAACCCAGAGAATCAGGTCTCCAACAACAACCTAAGAATAGAACTCGAATGTCTGTCTTTATGTGGGCATGAGTTTGTTGACAGTGGCTCTTCTCTAATTGTTAAATCTAAAATGTAAACAAGCCATGCCTAAAGTGTATATAGTCCCTCCCAAGCCAGAAATCCTTTTATCCTCACATTCCCCAACCCTGGTCCATTATCCTTCCTTATTTAACCCTCTCTACCCTCAGTTATCAACCCATTAGGTACCAAGACCAACTTTCTGACCCAATAAATCACCACCCAATTCCCAAACCAAAAGGACACCCTCTCAGTCCCACATCTTGTATCTTGACAAGAAACTACAACCAACACTCCTGCTGACTCATTCTTTATGGCCCTTCTTCCTATCCCCCTAATCATAGACTGTTGCATGCTACAAATTCAGCCCTGGATTGACCCCAGCACAAGGACTTTCCCTGATTCCTCAAATTCAACAAGGTAAGATGTGTGATGAAAAACTCCCTTGGATTACATCCCCACCCACAAGAGAATCTCAAAAGTTAATGGGGAAGCCTATATTTCCTTTATATGTTTAATATCTCTATAATAATACCCCTAATCTGTTTAACCCCAAATATAAGTTAACCTCATAAATAGCATTTTTCTTTAATTCTTTTTTAAATTTACTTTTATTCATTTCCTCTATTATATGCATATATAAATTATTTATTTATTTGTTTGTTTAGTTTTGATTTTTATTCTCTTCAACTTCACCAGATTTGGTTCTGCTTGGTATGAAAACCTACAAGAGGGCCGGAGAGATAGCATGGAGGTAAGGCATTTGCCTTGCATGTAGAAGGATGGTGGTTAGAATTCTGGCTTCCCATAAGGTTCCCTGAGCCTGCCAGGAGAGATTTCTGAGCATAGAGCCAGGAGTAACCCCTGAGTGCTGCTGGGTGTGACACCCCCCAAAATAAGAAAATCTATAAAAAAAGTTGCCTGGGATAAAAGCTCAGATCAAAACCAGGGCACAGAAAATTTGTAGACTATCATTCTTACCTCCAATTCCACCAGCAATATAATTTGGCCCCATCCCTTTTTCATAGGCACTCTAAATAAGGGGAAATCTTATACACAGAAACAAACTCTTATCTACTAGGGATAAGAACCCATACATTTCATAATACAGGGAAG
This sequence comes from Crocidura indochinensis, assembly GCA_004027635.1. Lineage (NCBI taxonomy): Eukaryota > Metazoa > Chordata > Mammalia > Eulipotyphla > Soricidae > Crocidura > Crocidura indochinensis. The sequence continues at coordinate 6,494 of PVKC010036154.1, forward strand.
CCTCCCAACTTGAGCATGTGCCATGTGGACACAACTAGTTTTCCATGTGATTGGATAGCAACTGTCCAACCCAGAACCCCAGATCCCAGACATGGAATAGACACAGGTCTCAGCAGCAGCACCAGGAACCAAATTCCTCCCTGGGATATTCCTAATACCACTCTGGCACCAACTTGCAACAGTTTTGACATGACACCCTGATATGAGGAAATGGCGACAACTTGATCTAGGAGAAGGTTGCTCTATCTCATCATCTACCAGTCTGATGCAATCAGGACACATGACAGCCTTTGCTACATGCAAAAACCAAAATTGTTAACAACAGAAGACTGATCTTGACAAACATGGACTAGGTAGAACCTATCGAGGGACCAATGAGAAAAATCTTAGCTGAGGCTTTGGCCTAGGACTCGTACAAAAACCAATATTTCATTTCTAATTCCAGAGGTCTGACTTTAACAACTGCCAACTGAACAGAACTTTTGGAAACTGAAAGTCTCTAACCTAGGCTCTGTTCTAAGATCAGAGCAAACACTAAGACCACCAATTACAGAACACTAATTACAACAACAGGAATGGAACAGAACTTCTAGAACCTTAAAAAAAAGCTCTTTCTTAGCTTTGTTCTATGACTTATGCAAACAACAAGATTTCTAACCATAGAAATGTGAGATTATCATACGCAACAAGCCAGAAAGTTCCATGGCTCCATAAAAAGAACTTGGGGCATAAACAATGAACATGAGTGGGTATGGAATCTCAGTTGTTCTCATGGCAACATGCTTTAAGGATGGAGAAATTCTGACTCTCCAACAGAGAATTTCCAATGGAATTCCCTTTATAATTTCCTCAACATTTACTATGCTTTTTAAAAGAAGAAGAAAGAAGAATGAAGAAAAGAAGAAGAGAAGAAGAAGGAGGAGAAGAAGAAGAAAAAAGAAAAGAAGAAGAAGAGGAAGAAGAAACAAACTTTTTAAATAATAGCTGGTTTGGATTGTTTTCTTTTTTTTACTATTCTTTGTTTTTTACTATATTTTTTGTTTGATTTTTGTACTTTGCTATTATTGCCCTATTGGTTTTATTGTTTTTGTTTTACTTTGGTTTGCTTTGCTTTGTTTTGTTACCCTTTTCTTCATTTTTTCTTTTTCTCGTTTTTCTTTTTATTTTTTCCAATTCTCCTTCTAAAGGAAAATTTATAACACCCACATGGACTCCCCCTAGATCCCCCTTTCTTCTTTTATTTTTCTCTTTCTCCTTTTATTTTGTTTTTGTTTTTCTTTTCTTCTCCCTTATTTTTCTGTATATCTACAACAGAACTACATTACTGGAATCATCTCATTTAACCTCACAATTTGAGGGGGGAAAATGGATGGTACCAAGACTAGACAGAGGAATGAACATTTAATGGAAATAAAAAATGAACAGACTGGAACACCAAACCCATAGTCAACGACAACAGAATCTATAACCAATTTACAGCAAGCTGTACAAGTGAGGAACTGCTACACTAGCATTATGGGGTGAGGATGAAGGAGGGATATATGGGAGAGATGCTGGGGACAGGGGTGGAGTGAAGACAACACTGGTGATGGGAATGACCCTCAATCATTGTTACTATGTGCCTTAAATATTTCTGTGAAATAATTGTAATTCACTTTGACCACAATAAATATAAAAAAAAACAAATTTGCAGCTGACCCAGAATGGACCATAGGTCCATCTCTGAAGTCCCATATGGTCCTGCAAGCCAGAAACAATTTCTGAGTGTATAGCTAGGAATAATCCTTGAGCAACACAGGGTGTGGCCCCACAACAAAAAATAAAATAAAATATAAAACAAGATAAACATTTCTTCCTCCTGAATAGATAGGACCTTCCAGATGACATGCCATTCATTACCCAGCCCCTATAAATCTACTCATTATTATAATTCTTTGTGATAAAATTCTCAGAAACCCAGAATGAGAATTTTCTCTGTGAAAGTAGATAGTTGCTTGTGCCCACAGATAAGGAAGTTCACCCAAGGAAATGAAGTTTCCAGCCCACGACTTCAAATCAGAACTTTTTTCCTTAGACTATGTCTGACTGTGGACACCAATGTCCCATGCCAAGACAGCTTTTAAATACCAACGAATGAGATATATATCACTACACAGGCATGATGCCTGGCACCCACACTATCTCCAGATGGCTTGATGTGCAGAAATAGCCTTTGGGATCAAACTCAATGTGGTGAAGTCCAAACTCGTGATCTGTCCCTCGGGGCTTCTCTGTAATACAAGTCTCTTTTGCAGCATAGCTCACAGTCTGTTAGGGTGCAGTTGAATATAAAAAATTATCTAACTCAATAATAGCACAAATATTTATTGTGATTCTATCATCTACAGGACACTGCACAAAATACTTAAAAACATTAGGATATGACATCTATATGACTACAAGTGATTCTAGTTTAGTAAATAATAAAAACACATACAAGAAAACATAAACATATGTATGAGTTTACATAGTAACCTCATGTAACATATGTACTGGTCAGGTGATATAGAATTCAAAGCAGAAAACTAAATCTTGTGAAGTCTGCAAAGAGATAAACTTCATGAATATTAACACTAGAAATTGTCTTTTTGAGCTGTATTATCCAAAACAATGTTTTGTGTGATGAAAATGTGCTCTTTTTGAAATGTCTAATATGATAGCCATTTTCTGAATGTGATATTGATAACCGAAATGGACAAATGTGATTGAGAAACTGAAATTTATGTTTTATTAATATTGATTCATTTAATTTTATTCAAATAATCATGGGATGCTATTTAATTTTAAATTATACAGTTACAGGTCTTAAGTATTTATCATACATTTAGTTCTAAAACTACAAGCATGGAGATGTTAATATGACTACTTTCAAGGGACAAACTATCTAGAAACTGTTCTAATTCCGAATCCAGAAGGAGCGTAACCTTAAACTTACTCTCAATCACAAACAATCACATAAACAAACAAACATCAATCTCATTAAACTGGGTAGTTGTATTTGCTTTCATCTGATGTTTTCATTATAACAAAGCCATAAAGGAGCCAGAGAGGTAGCACAACAGGTAGGGTGTTTGTTTTGCATGTGCCAACCCAGTTTAAACCTGGGCATTCCATATGGTCCCCCAAGCTGGCCAGTAGCAATTTCTGAGCAGAGTCAGGAGTAACTCCTGAATGATGTCCTGGGTATGGCCCAAAAACAAAAAAACCAACAATAAAAAACTGAGTATTAGTAGACTGTATTCCAAATGGGAAAGTCCTTCATCAGTTTGGTTCACTGCTATGCCCTCAGCATTCAAAAGATTAAATAATACATTTTAAAAAACTAATTATATAATAATAAAATAGATGAATGGGAAATTTTTTCTATATTATTGTCAATTATCATTACTGAGGAAATAGAGAGTGTTTGCAAAAAGATGGCTATCCAGATAAGGAAGCCATGCAGATACAGGACTGCATGGCTGGCATGTTTCAAGAAAATCAGTATTTATTAATGAAAGCGTCATGGTAATTTCTGTAATTGTGATTCTCAGTAAGCTATTTGTAACAGAGTTCTTGCCCATGCATTATATGTGGGTTTTATTTTTACCACATAAATGTTTTTGGTGGGAACCAACTTATGCAAGGTTCTCCAAATTCTGTTTACTGAATAATATACTGTCACAGGAAGACATTTTTGAACAGCTACTTCCCTTTCAGAGAGAACAAGATGGGAAAGATTGTCAGACTTTTAAACGTTTATTTCATGTCTTTATACTGCATGAAAGTTTAGCAGGAGTAACTTTATTATACAAAGTAATAAATGCCCCCTTTATCCAGTGAAAATTTGGGAAGTAATTTCCCTGTCTCACATTTCTAATTCTATGTCTTCTAATTTAAATGTTATTTATTATATCTACCCTATTATATTATTATTTTTATTGACTATCTTTTTCAAATATACTTTATACATAAATAAATCAAAATATTTTTCTATAAAAAAGATGAAAGTAAAGTTCTCTTATTTGTCCTTTTCGACATGAACACACATTACTACATTCAATCTTTTCTAGTGGAATAGATGAGGGGAATACACCCACAAACTGGCACATGAACTTCTTGTTTCTGCCAAACATGTCAGCTTATATGAGATTGCTAATTTATTTATGGGGACATATGTCAATGTCACTCTGAGAAAATGGTCCAGGACACACTCTCTCTTGCACAGTCTCTCTCTCACTCCCTTTCACTCTCAGTCTCTGTCTTTCTCTCTCTCTTTCACACACACACAAACACACACACACACACACACAACTAATTGTTGCCAAGGCCAACTTTATGTGATGATTAAATAACCATGTGATTATACATTTTTTGGAAGGTTGGGGAGACTTCTTATCTGGGTACTTGCTTCATTGGTCTTTTTGATTAGAATTTCCAAGGATTTCACCTAACCAAAGTCAATTTCAAGAAAAGAATCAGATCTTAATCTGTTTATAAAGCCACTCATCTCTAAATTTTAAAGATCAATATTGAACTTGGATTAACAACAGGTACGAGAAGAAAGAGGTTGGTTATGGTTTAAAAGTAAAAATTATAAAGACTAGAGATCCTAAAACTTTATTGTCAATAAGAATTTTTTGTAGACACAACAATAAGTGTGAAAGATGCATAAGGTACTTCTATTCAAATTATAAGCCCAAGCTCAGATATATAGGTAACATACAAGTTAGTCCTATTTCAGCTCTGATCATGATAAAACAATTTCCGCATCTCTGGTTCATGCTCCATAAGAAACAGTATTTTCAGCAAGTATCTAAAATCTTTCAAACTTTAACACCTAGGATCCGAAGCTGCCCACACTCAGCAGGCAACAAAAGAAATGCCTGTTCTAGGATCATTGCTTGCCTTCATGTTTCTGTTCAATAAAAACATTGTCCGGCCTCTATGATCACCACATCTCAGGACCCCAACTGTCTGGGCTTTTCATACCTACCTGCCTTGCTGACTTTCCTGGAAAATAACCTCTGCCTTCCATCTTGATCTACCTTCCAACCCATACTGTGTAGCCATCCCAGGCCTCTCTCCTCCTAGTCTGACTGATGACTGAGACGCTTGCTGTCCTCTCCTCAGCAGGCAACTCCAGGTCCTACCTTAAACAACACAGGGCTGTTAAAACTTTACGACAAATCTGATACAAATTTCCAGGATGATCTTCACTGTTAATCTGATGGTTCTTGTTCTTAAAGAAAGGAGGTAAAATTGGACTGATATTAGAAACAATGACAGAGAAGTAGAACCTAGTGCATGTTGTTATCTGCATGACCTTGGATAAAAAGATTTAAACTCTCCGAGCTTCAATTTCTCTATCTATAATTGGGAGATACTAATATCCACCTTGATGGCTCTTGGGAGAATTAAATGTTTAAGAGTCTCAGGACAAATCTTGGCACATAGTAGGGAATCAATATACAGAGTATTATTTTCTCCTTTCCTTAAAATAACTGACCATGAGCCACAAATTGAAAGTTGAGATTTGCTGATATCAATTGACTACTTTAGGCGAGGATCTCCACTTTTTATATCTCAGTTTTGGAGTCATTGTCCTTTGTCATAGATTCCCCTTATGTAATTTGGACAAAAAAATCTTTAAAGTTCTCTGGTGATGAAAACTTACACAATGGATTCAAAATACATTCTGCCTTGATTTTGAAATCAGTATTGATGCATTCATTCGTTCATAAATTGCAATGTATCATCAGAGAAAGGCATGTAATTAAAGAAACAGAAAGTAATTATAAGGAAAAGAAAGATTTGGGTGAATAATATTTTTAACATACATGAAAATAAGGGAAAGTATGTGGGAGGGGAGTATAAGTATATCTTTATACTTAAAGATAAGCATAAAAAAGCTAATAAATTAAAAGAAAAAATAGAAAAGAATGAAAATACAGAGAACACAGGGCATCCTAAAATGATTGGAGAGGGTTCCAGATACTCATAACTATAAGATCTCTATCTTAAAAACTTTTAAAATAGAAATTATAATGGAATATGCATCTGGGAATTTTGGTTATTCTAAAAACCCATTTCTATTTTTCTATCCACAGATTACAAAGAAGCATCTAATTTTGTATAATTTTAGGTCTTATTCGCTGTGTAGAGTCTCTCTTTATAGATATAAAACTATATAAATTCAGAAATTACATGTTCAGAGTTCCCTCTAAAGGAATTAAGACCATTGTCTTTATTATATTCAGTGCTTTAAAAGTCAGGCAAAAAATGGCGTCTTCATCCCTGCATAGATTTGTCTCTGGTAAAATTAGTGACTGATCCCAGGAACCTTTAAAAGCGATTCATCTCCAAACAGAGTAGGTGTGATGTACATTTTCTGTGACTGGGGAAGCTAGGAAAATATAAAGTCTCAATAGCAATCACATTTTGAGATATATTTAAGCAAAACAAAACTTGTCATGAGTAAATTGAACTTGAGGTGACCAGCATTTAGGTGTTTGCCTTGCATGTACCAAGTGGTTTTATTTATTTATTTTTTTTTTTTGGTTTTTGGGTCACACCCAGCCGAGCTCAGGGGTTACTTCTGGCTCCATGCTCAGAAATTGCTCCTGGCAGGCACGGGGGACCATATATGGGGCACCGGGATTTGAACCGATGACCTTCTGCATGAAAGGCAAACGCCTTACCTCCATGCTATCTCCCGGGCCCCATCATGTACCAAGTGGTTTTAATCCCAGGAACCCCATATGGTCCTTCAAGTCTG
>PVKC010036155.1:0-13290 GCA_004027635.1 Crocidura indochinensis
AAAATCATGAAATAGGTTTCTCAGCTAAATTTTTTCATACAGATAAATGATATTTCTAAATAAAATTTAAAACGTAAGCATCCATTGTATCAAAATATGCTATTTCATAATACTAACCATCCTATATTATGTTAATCTTGTTGTAATTGAACATTAATATATTTCTCAGATAAGAAGATAAATATTTTTTTGAAACAAGCCCTATGTCATTTAAGAATAAATATACATTTGTGTTTAAAAACATACCCCAACTAGAAATAGGAGTGAAGGTTCTTTAGCATGGCAAATAACTGTGTAAATTGTTAAAAAAATAAACAAGAAGTGTGCTATTGTAAAAAAAAAATTAAACCATTTATAATAAAAAGCACCTATAGAATTATAGTTGATGTAGAATGATCACAATTTTTCAAATAATGTTCAGAATTACTTGACACTGCACCATGTGTAAAATGTTTACAAATTGTAATAGGTTAACTCAGGCTAGATTTATGGAACACCATATGGTCCCCCTAACCCATCGAGAATGATTCCTGAAGTAAAGAATATGGACTAAGCCCTGAGTGCTACCAGGCATGGCACTAAATCAAAACCAAACAAACAAAAAAAAAGGTGATAGATAAAAACAAATTCTTTTGTTGATAAACATACTTGGGGAAGTTTCCTACCTTGGGACAGGTGGCATGTCTGTCATAGAGATAACAGCAATAATATAAAATCAAAAAAGTTCTAGAGACATCCCCTGAAAGAAGATTAAATTCATATTTGGGGGGAAATGAGTGCTATGATTGGCGATGCTCAGGGATTTCTCTAGGCTCTGTTTTTAGGAATCATACATGCTGGTTATTGGGATCATATTCAGAGCCAAGGTTCAAACAGTGTTTGGCCACATGCAAGGCAAATACCTTACCTGCTATCTACTTATGCAGTCTCTTCTAGACTAAATCATAAAAAGAAATGAATAAAAACAAACACAATTAGTTCAACATTACATATACATAGGCCAACCTCTGACTCTAATAAATATTTTTAAATATTTTAAGTACTAGAACATTTTAAAGCAGTAACCTAAGTATGTAGTTTATTTCAAAAGGAAATGAAAGATACACAATAAAAAAGGACTTTCTAGAAATTAAAATTAGAGTCTTCTTAGAAATTTTCACTTAATAAATGCATAATTTAAACATTGCAGAACCAAAGCTAAATGAACATGGTAATAAATTCTTAGAAATATTCCTACTTTACTCAAAAATATGATTTAGCAAAGGAATACAGGGGCTGAATTAATAGTTACAGTTGGCAAAGTACTTGCCTTGCACATAGCTGACCTGAGTTCAAGCCCTGCATCTCATAAGGCCCCCCGAGCCCCCAGAAATGTTTTTTGAGAACAGAATCAAGAGTAATCTATGTGAACTACTGGAAGTATACAAGATAAATATAACAGCATGGTATCATCTTCAGTTATGTAGTGTCTAGTTAGTCCTCTAACTAGGCACAACTAGAAGTTAACTATTAACCACATAGACATAAAAAGAGTCCTCATATATTTTATTGTATCCCACCTCCCCACACCCACTCCCTTCTCTGAGGAAGGTGATTAGGCATTCCATGAGGTAGTTGACCAGTGAAAAGGGAAGGGAGCTATTCCCTCAGCTGCCTTTGCTGATGAAAACATAGGCTGGGAAAGGTTGCATGCTTAGTTGCCTCCAAGTTGTCACAGGTGAGTTCTGCATTGAGAGGTAAATGCCACTGCTTCTGAGCATTTATTCTGGATGGTTTGGTGGTAGCACTGGTCAAGTAGCATCATTCTCTGTCCCAAATTTTCCTTTGAACAATGATACTTATCATACATCACAAACTTAAAACTTAATGGTTTATTATAAAGAAAATATGCACCCTTATTTTCTTGAGTTAAAATAATTAAACCAATACTTTTAAATTCAGCAATCTCAGTGGTGAGTTTGTCTAATTATTAAAGGTATTAATTAAATACTGTTAAGTCATATTTTAAGACTTAGTTTTCCTCAGGATACCAGGAAGCATGGAATTCAGTTGAAATATGAATGATGGAAGTGGATAAAAATCAGACAGAATGATGGAGCAGGAAGATATTTCTTAGAAAAGCTGTGACCTTAGAGAACACCAAAGAAATATTCGTATTGTGGTTGAGACTAGATAAGAAAATAAAGGGTGTGATTGGTCTATTCAATAGGGTATTGGAAAGAGAATTTTTTAATTCCTTTCCCTCCTTTTAAAATTACTGAACTCTAAGGTACTTAGAAAGGTAGACCTTAATTACTTAGCCAGAGACACCCAGAATTCAAGATCACAGTTTCAAGAAAATCTATCTGTATAAAACATAACCTAGAATGGGAAACTCTGTGAAAGCATTGGCAGAAAATATGTGTGTATTTGGAAGAGTTTGAGGGATCAGCATCAAATTCAGCAAAATATCAGTGGTGGTTTGAAGATGGCAGAGCGATTAGAAACAGGCATGATGTATTTTCCTGCTCCTAAGAGAACAGCCCAAGAAATCTAAGGAAGGAGGCCTGAAGGGTAGTCAAAATACAATACAACCTATTAAAAATGGCTCTAAGATCAGTATTAGGAATTGAAATTTATTCTTCCCTTGGAAACATAAAGAAGTATATTTTTTTCATCCCCCAAAGTATAACCCTTAGTTTGTCTAGTTTACAGATAATAAGGAGGGTGCCTCGGGGTTCAGACCATGAAGAGATTTATTATTCATACTGGTACCTAAAGATCTTAAACTAACCCTTCTAAATGTGTTTCTATGTTCTCTTGCTATAATAACTTCATGTGACTATTCAGATAAGAAGGGTACTCTGAGGACATAAAATAACCAGACTTACAAACTCCTGGTTTATGGCCAATAAAACACTTTTATTTCTTTTTTCTCTCTCCTTATTTATTTTGGAGGCTACACACAGTGAAGCTCAGTGGTAACTGCTGGACTTGAACTCAGAATTTTCTCCTGGAGGTGCTTGACAGACCAGATGGGATGCTGGGAATTGAACCAGAGTTGGCTGCATTCGAGACAAATGCCTTATCTGCTGTACTATCTGTCCAGCCTTAATCAAACTCTTTCTTGCCCCATTACTGAATCTATCTTATGATTGAATCTGGATCATCATTGGAACTGGACTTGAGGGATATCCTGGGAATAGAAATCTAGGAAAGAAACACATAGTCCAGAGCTGACTTTGTATTGGCATCTTATGGAAAAACTTTGCACCATGGGATTAACTATGTATACATATATATATATATATATATATATATATTCATATATACATACATATATATGAAAATACATTAAGGCAGAGCAGTAGCACAACAGGTAGGGCTTTTTGCCTTGGTCACGTGAGCCTGCCAGGGGTGATTTTCTAAGCTCAGATTCAGGAGTAACCCCTGAGCACTGATGGGTGTGGCTCACCCTCCCCCCAAAAGATGTATACACAAGAGTTGTTCCTTGAGGAGCTTTAGCGAGTTTGAACTCAAAATGAGTCTACAGGAATCTGCAGAAAATAAAAAATCTTTAAGCCTATATGGCTGAAAGAAAAGAAAAAGAAATAGAAATGGGAGCATCTCATTCAAGAAACCATGTCAGGGGCCCGGGAGATAGCATGGAGGTAAGGCGTTTACCTTTCATGCAAATGGTCATCGGTTCGAATCCCGGTGCCCCATATGGTCCCCGTGCCTGCCAGGAGCAATTTCTGAGCATGGAGCCAGGAGTGACCCCTGAGCACTGCCGGGTGTGACCCAAAATCCAAAAAAAAAAAAAAAAAAAAGAAACCATGTCAATACCATGGAATGTATATAAAATGGTAAAAGAGATGAACCCACACTGGAAATTCAAATTTCAAAACCCAGCCCTCACTTGAGACATGCCCCTATATCCACAAGTTCCACAAGTCTCATAAACTGCTCCCAAAGTTCATTTACTCAAACTCTCCATCCTAGGGCAATTTGCGGAAGTATCTCTTTGAAAGACAAAAAGATTTTCGAAAAGCAAATGAGCCACTTTTGTATAAGACTGAGTGTAGCAAGCACCTAAATTAACAGAAATCTGGGTCTGCTGAAAGCATTCTATGAAGATGGGGGGCATAAAAGTGTCATCTTTGTGCTCTGCTTCACCAGGTACTAATTTACCAGTAATTTTAAGACAAAGGTTTATTTTACCATCCCAATTTATCAGCAGCCAAACAAGTAATATCTCTATCTTCTTTTATATCTCATGTTCTTTTAAATGACTAATGAGGATTATTCTAAGGGCCCCACAACTCCAAATATTTGCACACTTTAAAAGATGCTGCATTTCCAGCTACCCTACGTCTAAGTCTTCAATGACATCTTTTCCTTTGGAACATTAACAAATTTTGGTTTCTCCTCTTATGAAATAAAATAAATCAGGACTTGAGATGTAGCACAGGGGTGAAGGCTGAGGTGGTCTGATCCAGGTTTTATCCTGTCAAGGCTTGGGAAGACCACAGGAACTGCCAATGTGGCTCTTTATTCCTTAGCCATAGGATATGGGCAGCACTGTATCCTCGGGGGCTCACATTAAATCATTGGCCCCGTTTTTTAAAAATCACAGGAGAGGATCCCAAGAACCCCTGAGCTTTGACTGGGCAGTTCAAAATGTAAAAGAAAACATCTTAGATAATCACAAATATTTCTGAGATAACGAAGAGAGGGTTGATTTTTTTTTCTGAGTCCATGTCTTTTTGAATGGAAAAAAATGACTGTTTATTTAATCCCCAGAAACTTCCAGAAAGGAATCTTTGGATCATTGGTAGAGATATACTTACACTGTTGATGAGTTTAGAGTTTGAAGGGAGGGAGGGAGAGAGGGAGGGAAGGAGGAAAGGAGGGAGGGAGGGGAAAGAAAAAAAGACAAAGAAACCAAGGGGGAAGGACAATGAAGGAAAGAACAAGTATAGAAACTTCTACAGAGACAAAGTAGAATATTCATTCAAATGAATGAACCAGAAAGATTTCAGGAATTTTTTTTTCATTAAAAGGTTTTTAATACAATAAAAAATTACCTAGTAAATATCCCAAGATAATATTCATAAAAATAACTCATAAAACACAGAGGATGAAGGATGAACATATTAGGAACTTCAAGAAAAAGAAAGAAAAGCAAGAACCAAACAGAATTCAGAGCTAAATACCACAAGAACTGAAAGGAAAATCGCACCAGAGGAGTTTAATAGTGGATTAAATGAAGCAGAAAACAGAGAAGTAAACTAAGCGACAGAGCAGGGGAGTCCAATCAATCTCCAAAATGATAACAAAGAAATGAAATGGCACCAAAAAAAAAGATTTTTTTTTGTTTTTCAATTCCATTTATTATTTTGTTGGGACCAGCAATATAAAATAAATTATTTTGTGCTAGCTAAAGTGGCACCTTCGGGTTGGGTATGAAATGGGCACAATGTTAGGAAAAGATCACTCTGGTGGTAGAATTGGTGTTGAAATATCAAATACCCAAAACAACTGTATTATGAGCAACTTTGTAAACCCTGTTGTTTAAATAAAGTTATAAAAATAAAGAGTGCTTAATGGATTCATTTTGGGGGGTTGGACTATGGCTAGAGGTGCTCAGTTCTTACTCCTGACTTTCTGCTTACGGATCACTACAGGAAATGCTCAGGAAACAATATGTGGTTCCAGGAAAACCAAATTGGGGTCAAGTTTCTGCAAAGCAAACACCTTCATCCTTATACTATCTCTCTGGCTAATATGTGGGATTAATGGCAACAATATTAAATAGACCAGCATGTGCATTACAATTGTCCTAAAAGAAGAAAGACAGACAGAGACTGAGAAAGAGACAAAGACAGAAACAGAGAGACAGAGAAAGAGAAGTGATAAACTAAAACTCTTGAACCTGGGGGAAAGAAACAGATATACAAATCCGAAAAGCTTAGTTCCACAAAAGAGTAATCAATCAATCAATAAACTCCATACCAAAATATACTGCTTCAAATTTTCAAAATTAAAAGACAAGAAAAGAATCTAATATCAGCCAGAGAAAAAGCCTTTTTTACAAAGGAGGGAAACCCTTAGGGTTTTCAGGAAGTTTTTTTTTTTCAGCAGAAACTTTGCATATTAAAGGAAATGGCATAACATATTCAAAATGCTAAAAGAAGCAAGTTTCCAACCAAGAATATAGTATTGATATATCATTATAAGGGAGAGCTTTCCAGACAAGTTAAAACTGAAGGAGTTCATCACCATGAAACTGTCTTCCTAAGAAATTTAAAAGGCACTTTTTCCAGCTCAAAAGAAAGGGCACCAGTTAATAAGAAAAAACATAAAAATATAACTCACGGGTAAAATATATAGTTAAGGCAGTGGATTAATCATTTCTAAAGCCAGTTAAATGACTAAAAGACAGGGTTAGGTTAGGGACACAGCTCAATAGTACAACCTACACATTTTGCTTATTTGAGGTCATAAGTTGTATTCCCAACAAGAAGGAGAAAATATTTCAAAGGCAGCAAAGTGAATATATATGAATACCTATGTGTAAATAAAAATTTGAATAAAATTTTATCTATTTTATGTATAAATATAGGCACATGTACACATGTATCCTCACAAAGTATGATCAGAGGATCAAAATATGCATTTTTCTGAAAAAAAATATCTACAAACAGGTACATGAACACCATCACGAACCATCATAGAAATTAAAATTTAATCTGCAATCAGATACCACCTCACAACCATTCTAACAGCTATTATCAGTCAGTGAAAGATGAACAAAAGAATGTGGACCTTGTGTACACAGTTGGTGACAGTATAAGGGGTTTCACCTATCACAACCTGTATGTTATCATATGACTTTATGCCAATAGAAAGCAAAGCACACACAGAGACGAATAGTGTAAAATATCAGTTCTATGTGGAGTTACCAAAAGAATAAAAATCTCAGATAGAGGGGAAAACAAGGGAGCGTATATGATATATGATCACTAGTAGTAAGTTAGACACAGAGGGGATCACTTACTCAAGCCCAGGGGTTGAGGGTGGGGATATGGGTTGCAGGAAGGAAATGGGGGGGTGGAGGGGGGACAAATTTGGTGATGGGAGTTCCCCTGATTCAATGATTATATGTAGCTAAAATACTGTGAAAGATATGTAAGCCAATACAGTCAAAATAAAAATTAAAAAATAAAAAGCACAGAACAATGACTTGTGGTTACCATAGGCAGAGAATCAGAGGAAGATAGAATTCATGAGCAAGGCTGATCAGAAAAATATATACATTTACACTTACAAAACAAGTCCTGGGATATCATTTGATTATGATAGTACTAATATATTGTATATTTGCAAGTTGCAAGAGAAGTTTATTTTAAAACAACTCACTTCAGGGGCCGGAGCAGTGGCTCAAGTGGTAAGGCATCCACCTTGCCCGCGCTAGCCTAGGACAGACCTTGGTTCTATCCCCCGGCGTCCCATATGGTCCTCCAAGGTAGGAGCGATTTCTGAGCACATAGCCAGGAGTAACCCCTGAGCATCTCCAGTGTGGCCCAAAAACCAAAAATAAATAAATAAAAATAAAGCTACTCACTTCAAAATAGGTACAAAATCCATTTTGATCATCTGCATGATAAATGGTTTTAATGAGTCTTATTGTGGTGACCATTTGATAATAAAGACAAGCTGTACCAATATCAAAGATTTATTACCGGTAGCTATTTTTTTTTTTTTTTGTGCTATTAATACTTTCCTATAGCATGTTCGCAAATTGCAGGACCTTGTGACAATACCAGCACTGCACAGGGCAAAATTAGGGAGTCCCCAAGAGTTACTTCAGTGTTATGTCAAGAACTGAATTTACAGGCTAGTCACTTCTCCCAAGATGTCACATTCAACTAACCATGGTTTAAAAATCTGGGGAGAAAGGGGAGGCGAGCAGAGAATGGAGGAGGGGAAGAATTGTAAAGAAGAACATAATAGAAATCAGAGGCTGGTCTTTTCTCTTGCTGATATAAACTTCTCCATGGCTTTTTCCTCTTAAACATGAAAGTAAGTGATGCCTTTGTTAAGTTAGAAGAGGTTACCAAGCATGCTGAGTTTAGTCCTTTGTCTTAAACAAGAAGCAGTCCGATTCAGCACTTACCATTCTACTTTCCAAGCCTCAGTGAAGTTTTGCCAGGGGTTCCACTAGTGAAGTGAAATTGTGAGTGTGTTCTGCCCATCCCCTGACAAATGAAAAGTGTGGGGGGAGGTCGAACCCCTTGCTGGTGGTCTGCGAGTCCAAAAGTAACTCCCAGAGAGAAAGATTAAATCTCATTCTTCAGTCCTCCTCCTGGAGGAGACCCCGGCAACAAATTAGCCACAAATAATTCACTTTAGACAAAGAAGTAGGGGACCAGAGGTTTGGCAAAGAGAGTTTCTTGACAGTCTGAGGACAGCTCAATCAGCCATCCAACCCAGCCATCAGCTCTGGCAAAAAAGCCTCCATAGTCTCCCCCACGACCTCTTTTATTTCTAACTCAATCGCCCCCACCTGGAAGATCCAGGTGGGAAGACAAGCACAGAACTAATAACAGAATAATTTTAAGAATACTCTACAAAAAGGTCTCTTTTACTTTGGTCTTCCATATAGGGCAGCTACCATATTACCAGCTAGGGTCTCCCACCTGACCTCTGTTTAACTCTTATTACTATTGCCCCTTCAATTCTAAGAGGAGGCATGTAAGATTGGTGTCTCCTTTTCCCAAAGCACCTGCTAGTTTACCCATCCATAAATATGTTTCAAATATGCACCCATATAACTGCTTATAATAATTGTCCAGCAACTGAAAACCAGAGTTAACTTTAAACTCAAAGGTCATGATTCAAAGTAGGGTAAGACCAGTTCATGCTCTCTTGGCTCCTTGTTCGTGATATTAAGGTGTGTCAAGATGAGAATTGTTACCTGATATTTATATCTTTCATCCTGAATGTGAATAATAGACTTGCCAGGTTATAGGATGGAATAGTTCAGGGTAAGTAAATTGTAAGATATAAAGAGATGAAGAGTTTTCTATCAGAGACTTAATGAGTTTAATAAAAGTAAATGCTTATTATTCAGAGCGTCAGTAATGATGAGACTGCCAAACTTTTCTTCCTCTGTCTACCTCATCTAACTCCATATCCCATGCACTTTATCCTGCACTGCTGGGGTTGGGATCCAGGAAATAAAGTACATATATAAATAAAGTACATAATTAAAATACCAAGAACTGAGTGGCACCAGAACCTAGTCTCACCACTTTTACATTTTATTTCTGGGGCCCGGGAGATAGCATGGAGGTAAGGCGTTTGCCTTTCATGCAAAAGGTCATCGGTTCGAATCCCGGTGCCCCATATGGTCCCCCGTGCCTGCCAGGAGCAATTTCTGAGCATGGAGCCAGGAGTAACCCCTGAGCACTGCCGGGTGTGACCCAAAAAACAAAAAAAAAATTATTTCTCTATCATGTTAAAGCATTAAGTTTGTACTCATTTGCTTCAATAATTCTCCAGAGGCAATTTTAAAAGATTTGTCTTCGAGGAATTCCACTATTTTACATCAATTTTATCTTTTCAGATCCCGTTAGGAAGATAACCCAGCTGATGATAGATAGCTATTTGATTAACTAAGAACTTGTGCCATATGGGATAATCAACAGCCAATGTTTGTGATAATTTATTAGTAACTTTAAATCGATGAAGTGTGTATATACATTAATTCCCTTCAGCCTCAGAACAGCCAATTAAAAGAGAGAAAGCAGGCAGGCATTTAACAAATGAGCAAAAGTTGTTTATCCATTCCTCTTGTAAAAGGGGAAGGGAAGTTACATGTGGTGGTATAAATTATCATAAAAATGTCTCCATAGGGAAAAGATGGAGTTTTTTTGTTTTTTCTCTTTTAAATAAAATCCCAATCTCCCAGATTGTGCATTATATGAAATTTTCATCCACTCATTTTCATTTCACATTTCATCTGTTCTGTGAATGAGATGGGAAAATCATTATCACTTTTTTCCTCCTCTTTACAGCATAAAAGAGCTGTGGTGAATTGCGCATTTATAATACAAGATTATCCATTCTGTCATTTTCTGAATATTGACTCACTGTAGTTACTCTTGTCCTTATCCTTCCAGACTCCTCTATATTGCTCTACACTTATGCAGTACTCTACATATTTATTTCAATAAATCTTAGTATGTGGGCCATCTTCAAGATCCAAGAGCCAGAAATGTAAGCAAAGTAGAAACGTTTAAGGCCAAGAAACTTAATCAAATTCAAGTCAATACCAACTCTTTGAAGCATTCTTTATGTCTGTGCTTCAAAACACCACTTTCCCACGATTACTAGTCAGAATCTGATCCTAAAAGACTCCTGTAAAAACTATTTAATTTTCCTCTACAGGGAGGCAGGGTCTGAACTCTTATTAAACATTTTATGGAAAAGTCTAAAAGTGCTTTCAATTATTTATCAAATTGAAACCGAGGCATTGGAAATGGCTGCATTACACACACATAATATTATCAGCCCACTGAGTGCTGTTAGGCCATAAAGCATTGCTTTAGCAACATGTCTGGTACAGCTGTTGGTGTTCACCCCACTTTTACTTCCATACTAAAGTCATTTATTACGTTTTCTTTATGATGCTAATACTTGGTGGACTGCTAGCTTATTGTTCCCACTGTGAAAAAGACCAAAATGTATGACACTGTTCATATATATGTATATCTATGTATTCTATATATACATTATATGCACATAGCCTTAATAGAAAATTCTTTTGAATTATAATCCTTTAGCTAAATACAAAAGGACCATAAAAATACGAACATTCGCGACCTCGGTTCAATCCCCCAGCGTCCCATATGGTTCCCCCACAAGCCAGGGGTAATTTCTGAGCGCTTAGCCAGGAGTAACCTCTGAGCATCAAATGGGTTGGCCGAAAAACAAAAACAAATATATATATATATACTAACATTTTCATGTGGTAATATGATATAAAAGTAGTACATCAAAAGTGAAATGGTGGGAGCCGGGAGGTGGCGCAGGAGGTAAGGTGCCTGCTGCCTTGCCTAGGATGGACCACGGTTAGATCCCCTGGTTCCCATATGGTCCCCCGTGCCTGCCAGGAGTGACTTCTGAGCGCATAGTCAGGAGTAACCCCTGAGCGTCACTGGGTGTGGCCCCCCAAAAAAACAAAAACAAAAACAAAAACAAAAAAAGTGAAATGGTTTTGGAGGACATTTCTCATTTTATTTCTTTAATCTTTCTAGGTTGTTTTATTTTTAATTTTCCTTTACTAAAAGAGTAAGAATGATATGAATCTCTGACCAAGTCTTTCCTCCCTCCTTAATTACAGTATCATAGTGTCTGTGCGTAATTTGCAATTTACAAGAAGAACAATGCCTATATAATTTCAAAATAATCATATGAAAAGGAACAAAGTCATTAAAAGATAATAATGTCCAAGGACTCAAAGGTCCCTATAATTGATAATTACATCTTGTTCATACAGTCTAAACTCCCTCTCTGATATGATTGTACATAAAAATAAAAAGAAGAATGCAGTATTCTATTGAGGAAAAGAAATCAATTATGTTAATTAACTGTTACTTTGTACTAAAGCTTACTAAAGCAATTGACACCTTCAACTCTCTAAGTCCATGGGGGAAATTTATTCCCAGACTGAACACCTCTTTGACTATACTTCCTTAGTCTGTGTTTAGAGCTGTCTTTAGTAGTTTTCTTAGTCTTCTATACCATAAATGCTCTCTCTCAATCTTTACCAAGCTTAAGCCATAAGAAGAATCTACAGCAAACATTCATTTATTTATGCCATTTTGGAAATTTTTTCCTTGATATTTAATGTTTTCTTTCCTTTCTTTTTCCTTTTTTTTGGTTTGCTTTTTTTTTTTTTTTTTTTTTTTTTTTTTTTTTTTTTTTTTTTTTTTTTTTTTTTTTTTGGGTCACATCGGCAGTGCTCAGGGGTTACTCCTGGCTCTACATTCAGAAAATGCTCTTGGTAGGCTCGGGGGACCATATAGGATGCTGTAATTCAAACCACAGTCCTTCTGCATGCACGGCAAACGCCTTATCTCTATGCCATCACTCCGACCCATCTATATTTAATGTTTTCTATAAAAAATACTGAATGAGGGGCCAAAGAGATAGCATAGAGGCCTTTTATGCAGAAGGTCATTGATTCGAATCCCTGAGCCTGCCAGGAGCGATTTCTGAGGATAGAGCCAGGAGTAACACCTGAGCGCTGCCGGGTGTGACCCAAAAACCAAAGACCAAATAAATTAATAAAATAAAATAAAAATTAAAATACTGAATGAAAAAATACTGAATGAAGAAAAGAAAGCACAAAGCTTTCCCTTAAATGTATGCTTTCCATTTTATTAGATTTTACTTTTTTAATTTTGAGACACAAGTATTTTACTGTCTTTGTAACTTGTAAAATCATTTAATGACTATCAACCTTGCCATATTATTTCTACCAACAGATCTTCTATGAGTTGATTCCTGAAAATACATTTTTTCTTTCTCTCATTTAACTAAGAACCAGAAGTGGAAAGGGTAGGAAATAGGCCTTTCTCTTGAATTTAGATTTCCTCCTAGATATGAAAATTAGAGTCTTTAGAACAATATAATCTTTATTTTACAGCTGAGACAAAGAATCAGCTCCTTATAGTCAACACCCTTGTTGTTCTGATCATAACCAAGAGAAATGAAAACTTTTGATCCTGCATATTTATCTCAAATGGGATCATTCTACTAAATTCCTCATGAAGTTCAGGAAGATGGAGTAAAGATAGGAAAGTTGCCTGTATACACTCAAAGTAAACAGAAAAGAACATACAAGATATTTTGATAAAACATTTTTAATATTTGTTGTTTGATATCCATGAAAGATATTAAAAAATTTAACTTGTCTGTAAGTGCCTAACACATTCTGAATATTTTCATAGTCAAAATGGCTGAATAGTATGCATCACTAATATCTTTTTATTTAGATTTCAGGTAATAATATATAATGCATAAATTTTGAAATAAAATACTAATTAAGAACATAATTTGGGGAGCCGGGAGGTGGCGCAGGAGGTAAGGTGCCTGCTGCCTTGCCTAGGACGGACCACGGTTCGATCCCCCGGTTCCCATATGGTCCCCCGTGCCTGCCAGGAGCGACTTCTGAGCGCATAGCCAGGAGTAACCCCTGAGCGTCACTGGGTGTGGCCCAAAAAACAAACAAAAAAAAAA
>PVKC010036156.1:0-13278 GCA_004027635.1 Crocidura indochinensis
GACACAGAACGATATCTCTCTCTCTCTCTCTCTCTCTGTCTCTCTCTCTCTCTCTGTCTGTCTCTCTCTCTCTCTCATACAGGACTTAATGACACACATTAGGGGCCAGAGAGATGGCACAGAGGTAGGGTGTTTGCCTTGCATGTGGCCGACCCAGGACGGTGGGTCAAATCCTGGCATCCTATATGGTCCCCTAAGCCTGCCAGGAGCAACTTCTGAGGACAGAGTCAGGAATAACCCCTGAGGGCAGCGCTGTGACCCCCCAACACAAACAAAAGACACACAGCAAAACGAGGTCCAAAGGAAACACAGAATTGAACCACACAATTAAGTTGGGGGGAGTCTTGAGAGGGAGACGGATTAGGGTATACGGTGAAAGGAAGGTGGGTACACTGGTGATGTGTGTGGTGTTGGGATTATGTGCGTAAAAATCATTAATAGTATTATAAACTTCAAAATCTCAACCAATGAAAACATTGGGGAGCTAGAGCAAGAAGGTGTACAGTAGGGGGGGACACTTGCCTTGTACACAGCTGACCTGAGTTGAATTCTCAGCACCCTATAACACTTTCATCCAAATTAGGGAAGGAGTCAGAAGCGTAGAATATCTGGCATGTACAGAGCACAAGCAAGGCCCTGGGCTGGATTCCCAGCGGCACAAAACTTCTTGCGTATCACTAGGTACAACACAACCCTGATGCTCCCCAGGATCTAAGGAATCCCCAAAACAAAAAGAATTTATTATATGTAAGTAGATATGTAATTTATTATATATAAGTGCCATAGTAGATGCAATTAGGATGAAGATCAATGGGAAGTGCATAAGGTAAAAAAAAAAAAGTTCCCTTTACCAAGCATCCTAAGGTCTATTCTAAAACGCATTTCCTATTTTTTGTTTGTGGAGGCCAAAACAGGTAGTTCTTGGTAACATCAAGCTACTAAGCTACCAACTTAGTAAATACAAAGCCAATACTTAACTCTTGAGCTCTTTCCCTGGACCCAGAGATGCACTTGGTATTTTTACGTCGGACTAAGATGTTTTACACTTTTGTCCGCTAGGTGGCAGTAATGGCCTGGAGGTGTGTATTCAAACGTGCCTAAAGTGGCCGCGGCTCACTGATAAATGGGGACTACTTAGAGCCAGAGAGATACTAGAGGGTAAGGAGCTTACCTTGCAATGGGGTCTATGCCTAGCACTATCAAGTGTATTCCCTATCGAAGCTGGAGCGATAGCACAGCAGGTAGGGCATGCAGTAGACCCAGGTTCAGATCCCCAGCTTGCATATGGTCCCTGAGCCTGCCAGGAATGATTTCTGAACGCACAGCCAAGAGTAAGTCCTTAACATCGCTGGGTGTGGCCCAAACAAAAGAAAAGAAAAATTGATTTGGGTTTTTTATTTTTATTTATTTTGTTAATTTTAATTGTATTGAAACCATTGTGATTTACAAAGTCCTTCATAGATAGGTTTCAGATATACAATGAACTGAAGTCAGTCCCATCACCAATGACCTCCTCCATCCATCTATGCTCCCCAAATGCATCCCATACAAACCCACCTGGCCCACAGCCTGCCAGTATAACAGGGTCATTTTAAGTTTAGATTGTTAAAAGTTTGAGTCTCTGGATTCCATTGCTGTTGCCTTTAGCTTGGATATTTAATTCTGTCCTTTTGTAACACTACCAAAACACCTGAGACCACTTGGCCCCTGGCCCCGATCCTTTCACTCAATTTCTTTCCTTCATCTTGCTAGATTCTGGGGCTAAAGGTGGGTATTCAAGGCAACTCCCATTTAGACCATTTCATCATTCTATTATTCTAAATACCACATATAAGTGATATCATTCTGTATTTATCCTTCTTCTTCTGGCTTTTTTTTTTGTTTTGTTTTTTGGGCCACATCCGGTGATGCTCAGGGGTTACTCCTGGCTATTCGCTCAGAAGTCGCTCCTGGCAGGCACAGGGGACCATATGGGGAACCGGGGGATCGAACTGTGGTCCGTCCTAGGTTAGCACAAGGCAAGGCAAGGCACCTTACCTCCAGCGCCACCGCCCGGCCCCTCTTCTGGCTTTCTTAATTTAACATAATATTTTCCATAATATGTTCCCTGAAAAAAATCAAAGAATGTTCCCTGAGCAGAAACTGGGAGTAAAGAATTGAGCACAGATAGGTATGGTTCTGAAACAAAAACAAAGAAAATGTCTATTATGCTTCCCATCCATGAGCTGTGTTTGATCTCCTGAACTAAAAACACACTCATATACAACACACACAAGTTGCAAAATCTCTGCTAGAAGGTTGCAGAAAATTTAGTTCTTGTGCCTTTCAGGAGGCCATGTGGGGTTCGGGGATCAAGTCTGGGTCAGCTGTGTGCAAGACAACTGTTATACTAACACTCTGGCCACATATAGAAAGTTCTTTGGTTTGGTTTGGTTTTGCTGTCTACCTGGCAGTGCTCAGGGCTTCCTCCTGGCTCTGGGTTCAGAAATCGATCCTGGCAGACTCAGGGGACCATATGGGGTGCCGGAATTCAAACCAATGTCTGCCCTGAATCTGCTGCCTGCAAGGCAAGCTCCCTGCCACTGTGCTATCTCTCTGGCCCTGCTTTTGTTTTTTGGCCACACCTGACAGCACTCAGAAATCGCTCTTGGCAGGCACGGGGGACCATATAGGATGCTGGGATTCGAACCATCATCTGTCCTGGTCTGACCCAATTCCCCCCTCCCCCAAAAAAAAGCTGAGGTAGAAAGATATTTCTCGGAGATGTTTGAGGTTATAGCCAGTAAAATGGTCTATGTGGAGCAATATTGCCCTTGGAGCCAGTAAGTTCAAGGCCTGTTTGTCCAGGTGACTTGCTCCTGTGCAAATCTGTCTGCTCAGCCACTCTGCCCAGGGTGTCTGTCAGAACAGCCAGGTGTACTCTCAGGTGAGCAGGCTTCACTGTAGGGAAGCTGTACCCCTCAGGAAAGAGGTGGGGGATTCTGGAGGAGGCATTATGTCTTCTAATGATGAAATGATATGCCTCGAATAACAAAGGAAAAAAATTGAACCCAAACAAACCCACAGCAAAGGCATTCCAACTAAGCTTAGAAGTGATGAAAATGAAAAGACATTTAGCTGGAGCTCAAACTGGTTAAGGTTATGACAGTTAATAAAGCAACCAATCTGGAAAATATTAAACCTCAATATAACTAGATAGTTGTAGACTATCATTCAACTGTTTCCAAAAGTCATTAGGAACACATGTGTCTCTCCACCATGCAGTTATCTGTTCAGTCATCAATAAAGCTTGTCTCCTGAAGGAGTGGAGTGTTTTATATTGGTAAATACAAGTTCTACCACTTGCTATTGGCCTTGAGTGATAATTTGTTTTATAAATTTCTCTTTTCTTACGGTGTATTAATCTCTTAATTAGATTTTTCAATGTCTTCTTGGGTATTCCACCTATTTGGGCAGCAGCCTAGAGTGAAACAATGTCATTTTACATCATTGTAAAGTTTTACACCAATTTTACAGATTGATATGCTATATCTATATATACACCTAACTATGCCTCACTAAAACAAGAATTACAGACTCCTGAACTTTCACCTTTTTACTTTTTGCTATCTTAAGATGTACTGGTCATGATACACCAAGCTGACTTTATAAATTAATCAATAAAAAAATACCATGCTAGGTTACCTGTCTACTAAACGAATATAAAATGTCTACCTCACAAAATAAAGATGTGTTTCTTCCTCCGTTCTTATAGAACATCAGCGACAACTTTTGTTTTGTTTTGTTTTTAGTTTTTGGTCTACAGCTGGCAATGCTCAGGGATTACTCCTAAATTATTATAACTCCTAATTATTTAAGAATTATTCTTGTTGGTAATTAGGGAACTATGTAGGATCCTAGGGTTTGAGCTCCGATTGGCCTCTTTTTAGGCAAGTAAGTGCCTATCTGCTGTCCTGTCTCTCCAGCCTCTGTATCTAATTTTCCACTATTTTTTTACATCAGTCTCCCCCAAATAACTTTTCTCAATATGTAGAAAGCAAATCTATTCTCTTAAGAACCATCTAATGGGATACTTGAGGTCAATAACATCCTTGTGGACTTCAGAGAAAATGTTGCCATGAGATCAGAGCAATAATTTGGTAGAAAGAGTGCTTGCCTTGCACACAGTTGACCTGGGTTTGATTCTTGTCATCCTGTATGGTTCTCCAAGCTCCACTAGGAGTGATTCCTGAACACAGAATTTACAGAATATGGTAAGCTCTGTGCACCACTTGATATGACTTTCAGAACCAAGTCAAAACAATAACAGAACCCAACCAACCAAATTAAAATACCCTTTTGGGTTGACTTGGGAATGTACATGGGAGTCACCTAAAGAAAGTGAAGGCTCTCTTGACTAGAGACAACAGGCTCTCTTGCCCCATTTCAGTCTTCTGGCACTTTTCAATCAAAAAACAATCCTTGCTTTCTTTTCTTAGGATCTAAAAGAAAGCAGTTTGGGAGATACCTAGCTGCAAGTTAATCAGTCACACGTCCTCTCTGTCAGTGAAGCTCATCTATTTCATCCTCAAAGTTAGGATGAAAATATTGTCCTCATTCTGAGAAATCCCACTATTTCCTTGATACCTGAGATACCTTTATACAGAATCAATATCCAGATTAATCTAATTTTCTTTAGGGTTTACCTATATAAACATATCTATATGTTTATATAGATGTTTATGTTTATATAGATGTTTAAACGTGTTAAATATACATGTTTAAATATACCATATTTTGTCTCGATAAGATGCACCTGACCATAAGACATACATATTTTTAGAGACTCTTTTTTTTTATTTATTTTTGGTTTTTGGGTCACACCCGGCAGTGCTCAGGGGTTACTCCTGGCTCCATGCTCAGAAATTGCTCCTGGCAGGCACGGGGGACCATATGAGGCACCGGGATTCGAACCGATGACCTTTTGCATGAAAGACAGACACCTTAACTCCATGCTATCTCCTGGGCCCCTTTTAGATACTCTTTTCCTCTGCATTCGGGCTTCAGCTCCAGGTGGCATTCACTGCATAAGATGCACTTTGGGGAGGGGGGAGTGCGTCTTATTGTACAAAAATTATGGTAAATGTTTACATATAAATTATCCATATGTATGTTAAGTGGGGTTTGCTTTTGCTAACCTGTCTGGTGCTGTTTAATGGCTCATCCACCAATAGGACAACCTAAAGGGGTAGGGAATTTTTCTTCATATTGACAATCTTTATAATGTTTTATAGTTTTCATAACTTGGCAAAATAAATAGTGAATATCTAGACTTTTTCAGTATCAGTGCTCATTTGATCTGGGCGGGTAGTAACAAACTTTCTTTGACTTTTCATTTAAGGGATTTGTGACCCTGGTTTGTACTTAAGTTATAGCAAACTAACCAATTATCCAAAAAGTAAATGCTTTTCCTTTGCTATGTATGGTTAATATAGAAATATGGCCTTAGAGTTGCATTAAACTTTAACTTTAACATTTAACTTTGTCTTTTTCATTTTTAAATTTTTTGGTTTAAGGGCTACACCCGGTGGTGCTCAGGGGTTACTCCTGGCTCTGTGCTCAAAAATCACACCTCGCAGTCTTGGGTGATAATGTGAGATGCTGGGAGTCAAACCCTACCATTTTGCTATCATGCTGGTCCCTAATTTTGTCTTTTTGATGTATCAAGTCCCATATCTTGGGCATCGTTGAGTTAATTGACTTGACAGTAAAGTTCAGCAGAGTATGTTCCAAACATAAAACGTATGTGTTCATCTCTCTGCTTTACTAACATCACATGTTGAGAAAGTTGCTACATTTCTTAGACTTCAAAAAAACTTTGTCTTGGGTGGGAGGAAAATAGTACAGAGATTAAGGAAGGTGCATGTCTTGCATGCATCAAAATCTTTATTTTTTAAATTGTGAGCCTCATTAGGTGGTGCTGAGGGGTTGCTTCTGGCTCTATGCTCAGGGTCATTCTTGGTGGTGCTCAGGGGACCATATGGAATACCCGTGATTGATTGTATTGCATGGAAGAGAATGACATGACAGTGCAGCACCATATAATAGGGCTCTAACAATAACCTGATAAACATTTACAGGGTTCATACCATGTGCTAGACTGTTCTGGGGTGAGAAAATATTATGCAGATACAGAAAGTGCCATTAAGCACTTACATACTAGTGTTAAAGGGGAAATTACAATTTGTCTATTTTGTGCTCTGATATAAAGGTGACCAGCTTTGCCTAGGATAGACAGGGAAGATTCTTAGGGGATCTGGTGTTTGTGATGCATCTTAATGATTGAGTTGGGTCTTTCCAAATGAAGGCTAAAAGATGAGAGCTGCATTTGTGAGTGAAGGTACATGGGGAAAATTTTCAAGTCAGAAAACTAGCAGCATCTCACAGCATGTGGGTAATCTTGAGGAATGGGAAGAAGTGAAATGCTCAATCAGGTAGGCTTTTTTGTTGTTTTTTTTTTTGTTTTGTTTTTTGAGGGGTGGGATTTGGTTTTGGGGTCACACCCTGCAGCACTCAGGGGTTACTCCTGGCTCTATGCTCAGATCACTCCTGGCAGACTCGGAGGACCATATGGGTTGCTGGGATTGAACCACCGTCCTTCTGTATGCAAGGCAAATGCCCTATCTCCATGCTATCTCTCCAGCCCCAAACAGATAGGCTTACGTGCCTTGATAAGTATAGAATTTATTCTGTAGAAGCTATGCCTTTTTGTAGGAGTTCAAAATGTAAGATTTGTGTTTTAGAATGAAATTTCAAAAGGAATAAGAAAAATGGATTTCTTAGGAGTAAAATTGGGCAAAAGTGTTGTCAAGAAAAAAGATCATATCCAGTTATTCAAAAGCACATCTGTAAATTATTCTTATTAATTAGTATTGATTACTTATCAGTAGATTATTTTAATTCCTTGAGAGCAGAAAAGCAAATAATGAAGACCTTTCTTCTGAATTTCATTAGCTAAGATGTAAAATAAGGAGCTGGTTTTTCTGGTATTTTATTTTATTTTATTATTTAAATATGCAATAAACATGTTTATTTTTATGTTTGAACTTCATTTTATTTTTAGTAATATATTTCTTTAAGCACCATGGTTACAAACCTTTTTGTAGTTGGGTATCAGTCATAAAAAAAGTACATCCCGGGGGCCCGGGAGATAGGATGGAGGTAAGGCGTTTGCCTTTCATGCAAAAGGTTATCGGTTCAAATCCCGGTGCCCCATATAGTCCCCCGTGTCTGCCAGGAGCAATTTCTGAGCATGGAGCCAGGAGTAACTCCTGAGCACTGCCGGGTGTGACCCAAAAAACAAACAAACAAAAAAAAAGTACATCCCCCTTCACCAGTGCACCCTTCCTACCACCAATGCTTCCCATCTCTCTTCTCCCCCACCCCCTGCCTGTCTTCGAGACAGGCATCTGTTCCTAGCACACATTACCATTGTCATTATAGTTGTTGGTGTAGCTATTACTCTAATTATTGCACTCACCAATCTTTGTAGTAAGCTTCATAAAATGGAGTGGTCCTTTCTTTCTTTCTTTCTTTCTTTCTTTTTTTTTTTTTTGTCCTTTCAAACCTCTATTCTCTCTCGGCATTATTACCATGCTGTCTTTTATTTTTCTTACATCCCATAGATGAGTGAGACTATTCTATGCCTATCCTTCTCCCTCTGACTCATTTCACTGAGCATAATAGTTTCCATGTACATCAATGAATAGGAACATTTCATGACGTCATCTCTCCTGACGGCTGCATAGTATTCCTTTGTGTATAGATACCACAGGTTCTTTAGCCATTCATCTGTTGAAGGGCATCTGGGTTGATTCCAGATTCTGGGTATTGTAAATATCACCTTAGGGCAATTTTTTTACCACCTTAAGTCAATAAAATCACAGCAGTGATCTTCTAATAGTCCTCCACTAATATGCCTAATATTCTATACATCAATATATCCTATAGCCCAGGTTTCTCTTGAATCTGTCCCTACTCTATTCAACACATGTTTCTAGTTCAAGAACTTACCATGGATGAAGAGAGCATGCCTTTCACGTCTAGTTTGATCCCTTCCAGGTTTTAAATTTTTTTTAAATAATTTACTGATTTTTGGGGAGAAGAAATGAATAGACACTCCTCAAAGGAAAAATACAGATGGCCAAAAGGCACATGAAAAATGCTACACATCACTATTCATCAGGGAGATGCAAATCAAAACAATAATGAGGTATCGTCTAAAGTCACAGAGACTGGCACACATCAAAAACCACAAGAACAATCAGTGCTGACAGGGATGTGGGGATAAAGAAACTCTCATTAACTGCTGGTGGGAATGCTGTCTAGTCCAGCCTCTATGGACTCTAATATGGAAAACAATTGTTCAAAAAACTGGAAATTGAGCTCCCATATGATCCAGTTATACCATTCCTAGAGATATATCCTAGGAACACAAAAACACAATATAAATATGCCTTCTACACACCTATTTTCATTGTTCATGTTCATTATGAAAAAGTCCTGGGCTACCTGAATGTGATATTATTGGAGGATCTATTTTCATTATAATCCATTTGCTTCAAATTACAATGACTCAGAAACTGGGGCCGGGCGGTGGCGCTGGAGGTAAGGTGCCTGCCTTGCCTGCGCTAACCTAGGACGGACCACGGTTCGATCCCCCAGTTCCCCGTGTCTGCCAGGAGCGACTTCTGAGCGAATAGCCAGGAGTAACCCCTGAGTGTCACCGGGTGTGGCCCAAAAACCAAAAAAAAAAACTCAGAAACTATATGTACATGCATATCATTTATGTACATGACTCAATAAGTATATGAACTTTGCTTATTTAATTGTCCACACATTTAAAAACATAATTTAATTATTTTGAATTTTTGTTTTTGGGTCACACCGAGTTGTGCTCAGTGGTTACTCCTGGCTCTGTGCTCAGAAATTGCTCCTGGCAGGCTCAGGGACCATATGGGATGTTGAGGATTGAACCCAGGTTCATCCCTGGTCAGCCAGGTGTAAGACACAAACCCTACCACTGTGCTATCACTCTGCCCCATAATTTAATTTTTAAAGGATGCTGCAGCATATACAGCAATACAGATATTGAGCAGAAACCCTCCACTATTCATTGGAAGTCCAACTGAGGTCAAGTAATATAAGTCATTCTTCCTTGAGTCTCTTTCTCAACAAAATGGGCATAATATTTATACCTACTCCAGAGGGAAATTGTGGGGATGACATTAGTTAGTGGCACTCTATATCATAGTCTGCCTGGTATAAAGTAAGGTGTCTCTAACTTCTTTATTATGCCAATACAAGAAAAGAAACTTTTCACAAGGTCCCTGATATGATATTGAATGATATGTATATATGTATATGTACATATACAAGGATATATGTTCATATATACATCTATATGTTATGTTTATATATGTTAACATATATGTGCATGTATGCATATATGTACATATACATATATATGTACATATACATATATACATATCATTCAATATCATATCAGGGACCTTGTGAAAAGTTTCTTTATATCATTTATATCATTTCCTCAAATTCTGTAATAGCCCTTTCTTTTCCTTTGACTGGTGAGATATCTCATGGTTCCCTCTTATGTACTATATATATATATGTGTGTGTGTGTGTGTGTGTGTGTGTGTGTGTGTGTGTGTGTGTGTGTATGCATCTTAAATTCCAGTGTGGAAGAAACAACACATAGACCTGGCATTATACTACAATACAGGATATCTAAAGTGGGCCTCAGGAACCTAGAGACATCACAATAAAGACAGCTTGAGTTTAAATGAATGAATAGGGGACAATGAAATCACCCACCATATGAGGAAATCAGAAAGGTTTATGTCTAAATGAAAAGATGGTATTATAAACAAAGAAGATAAACAAGTTTCATTTGGATGCAAACAATCAAGTTTTATAGCAATTGGGAAAATTATAGTAAGAATATAAAGAAACCGGGGCCCGGGAGATAGCATGGAGGTAAGGCATTTACCTTTCATGCAAAAGGTCATCGGTTCGAATCCCGGTGCTCCATATGGTCCCCTGTGCCTGCCAGGAGCAATTTCTGAGCATGGAGTCAGGAGTAACCCCTGAGCACTGCCGGGTATGACCCAAAAACCAAAAAAAAAAAAAAAAGAATATAAAGAAACCATTAAAACTCTAACAGCATCATCTATTTTCCAGTAACTGCAAATTAATTAACAACGTGGTCTGTAAAAGCTAATCATAGTCATTGGCAAAATTAAATCATTAGATTTAGATTCAAATTATCTGCTTGCAGTAGGATATAGAGCTGTTAATGGTAGAACACACAGTTTATCCAGTATTGTAGTGACCCATGTAAATAGGATCAAGAGAGCAACTTAGAGGAAAGTTAAAAAAGAAGTGGAGGGGCCGGAGAGGTAGCACAGCGGTGTTTGCCTTGCAAACAGCCGATCCAGGACCCAAGATCTTGGTTCGAATCCCAGCGTCCCATATGGTCCCCCATGCCTGCCAGGAGCTATATCTGAGCAGATAGCTAGGAGTAACCTCTGAGCACCCCCGGGTATGGCCCAAAAACAAAAACAAACAAACAAAAAAAAGAAGTGGTGTTCTCAAGAGAGCAGGATAGGCTGGGTCCTGAATGCCCTTCAGAAATGATCTGGTTGGGACAGAGAGATAGCATGGAGGTGTAGGGTGTTTGCCTTGCATGCAGAGAGATGGTGGTTCGAATCCCGGCATCCCATGTGGTCCCCTGAGCCTGCCAGGAGCAATTTCTGAGCATCAAGCCAGGAGTAACCCCTGAGCGCTGCCAGTTGTGACCCCAAAACCAAAAACCAAAAAAAAAAAAAAAAAAGGCCTGATTAACCAAACTTAAAACATCTACGGTGAGCTTTCAAGCCTGAGGCTGGCTCCTTCTCCCATATCCTGAGATAACCAGAGGCATAGCAACAATCACTTGTCCAATGGTTTCCTATGCTGATCCTTGGGCAGGTCTAATGGTGCTATAGAAGGGGCGGTATTGGGAAGAGCACTGTATTTCTTGCGGACATTAGCACAATCGAAACATTTGTATTCTTGCCTCTACACTACATAGGCCTCAATAGTATTAATAGCAACTGGTATTTAATACAACAATGTTCAATGTGCTGTTAAATAACCTGCAACAGCTTCCCTATCTCTGATCATCACAAGATAGCCAGACAATCTTTATTAGCATTTTCAGAGGCTGATGTTTTCATCAGGTGTTATTGAGTCTCTTTTCACTTAATCTGTCTCTGAAATGCATCAATCAATTTCCCAATAAATTTTGCATATGGCTCAGAAAATTCCTCATAAATTTATGTATAAATGTCTTTAAATTCAGTGTCTGCATCAGTCTTTTCACATGCACATAATGCTGCCTTGTGCACATAAGCTAAAACACTATGAGGCAAGACCTTCCTTTTTTGTTATCTCCCAGTCTCCCTTGCATATTAGCATCTCATAAATCAACCAAATGCCTGACAATTTTCTCCCATTCTACCTAAGGCATAGAATTTCGTTTTAGCCTTATCACTGAACCACATATATATGGTTATATATATACATATATATACATATATATCAAGAAGGGTTTAGGTAGATTCTAAACTTGGGGTTCAAAAGGCACTTTCATTCTAGCTTATAAAGTTTTCATTGCAGTAATGAAATGTCAGTTCATACAAAAAAACAAGTCTTTTTAAAGTGACTGAGTGAGGCTTTTTGCGGGGGCCTTCCTAAGATAGAGGATGACTATCTTCCAAATAGATGGGAAACAAAAGGCAAAGCTCATGAGGTGTTGGTGGAACAGACCATTTATAGAATGACAAGCATTTTTTTTTAATTTAAACACCATGATTACAAGCAAGACTGTAGTTGGGTTTTAGTCACAAAAAAAATACCCCTCTTCACCAGTGCAATATTCCCACCATCTCCCTCCACCCACATCCCCTGCCTGTATTTGAGATAGGCATTCTACTTCTCTCACTCATTAACATTGTCATGATAGTTGTTAGTATTCTAACTGCACTCACCCCTCTTTGAGGTGAGCTTCATATCGTGAACCAGTCCTTCCATCCCTCATCTCTAGGCATTATTAAATAATGTCTTTTATTTTTCTTAAAACTCATAGATAAGTGAGATTATTCTGTGTCTCTCTCTCCCCCTCTGACTTATTTCACTCAGCATAATAGTTTTCATGTCCATCCATGTATAGAAAAGTTCATGACTTCATCTCTCCTGATGGCTACATAATATTCCATTGTGTATCTGTACCACAATTTCTTTAGCCATTCATCTATTAAAGGGCATCTTGGTTGTTTCCAGTCTGGCTATTGTAAATAGTGCTGCGATGAATATAGGTGTGAGAAACGGACTTTCGTATTGCATTTTTGTGTTCCTAGGGTATCTCCCTAGGAGTGGTATAGCTGGATAGTATGGGAGCTCACTTTCCAGTTAGGAGCTGTTGGCAGGCAGAATAAAGTTTAAACTTTACTCCAATTTATGTGGTCTTGTCTTTCAATTTCTGGACCCTAACAGTCTCCAGGTTGTGGCTGTTGTAAATAGTACTTACCAAGTTTGATTAATGAGCACACAGCCAGAGTAAACATGAGCACTGCCAGGTAGGGAAGTCGACAGTATATAAAACTATAAAAATGGGACCCGGAGAGATAGCACAGCGGTGTTTGCCTTGCAAGCAGACGATCCAGGACCAAAGGTGGTTGGTTCTAATCCCGGTGTCCCATGTGGTCCTGTTGGACCTCAAGCTGCGTCTCGAGCGTTTCAAGGAGATGCGAAGCCATGAAGATTTATAAATATGGCTTATTCTGATGCTGATTAGCACCAGGGTCAGTACCCAGGGAAGAACCCCAGAGCAAAGACCCCGGAGGCCCCAGACTTACAAGTTTTTATACATTAAAGGTACAGAGTTACTCCCCCACCCCGCCCTGCCACACACAAAAGCCTGGTTCCTAACTTAGGGTTTCTAATCTAATTAGGGAACACATGGTTCTTTATGCAGGGTAAACATCACACCTAGGGTTGCATCCCTACCCTAAAGAATGGGGGGTAGCTAGCTTACTTTAATCTTATTAGGAGTGAGCTCCTAAGATAGGCCATATGCAAATTGAGGCCTTTTGTTATTTCTGACTTGTGATTGCTTTTAAAGGGAAAGGGAACTCTTAAAAAAGAACTTCTTATCGGAAAATCTCCTTTCCTTTTCAG
>PVKC010036157.1:0-13293 GCA_004027635.1 Crocidura indochinensis
GAATAAGAAATATGAGAAATATGAAATGAAACCACACAAAATGCATGGGGACCCTCGTAGAATTGATGAGTGACAAATTTATTTTTCTAGGAGATGACTTTTATAAGCACAGGCTAGGAATGCAGGGTGATATCAGGGAAGACAAAAGAGTGGGAGATGTTCTTGGGAAGGTATAATGGAGGATCAGTCCTAAAATCTACATATTAAAAGACCATTCTATAGGTGAAGGAAAAAGTTCTGTTGAGGGTTAGTAAGGTAAGCATAAAAACCGGTTTTTACCATCAAGGATTAGACTAAGAAAAAACAAGTTGCTGGCGCCAGGTTGTAGGATTCAGAAAGAGCTAGTCAGCGAGGAACTTTTGGCGGGTTTTGGTACTGGCTTTTTTTTGTCTGTAGATAGAGGCCAGGTTTCTAATGTGGCCAAAATAAGGAGAAAAATGTAACGACATAGCCATGTAGTAAGTATGACAGAAATATCGCCAGTGATCCATGCAAAGGTTCCATGATAGACCGCTAGACGGACCTTCTAGCAGATGTTTCTTGGAAGAAAAATTTAGACACTGCACCAGGAAAGCTAGAAGACACGTTTGGTGCGTGCCCCCTAAGTGGGGGGTGACAGGGATGGGTGCAGTATTCTCAGTGAGGCATTCATTTCATTCAGTCTTGTCACAATATCCCACCACTGTCTTCTGACCTTGAGAGTTTCTTGTGACTTGTCTGCAGTAAGTCTTAGGGATGCTCCTTTGAATGTAATTTCCCTTTTTGATCTTGCTGCTTTCAGTATTCTATTTCTATCTGTGGGGTTTGTCATTGTAATGAGGATGTGTCATGGGATGTTTTTCTTCGGATCTCTTTTAGCTGGTACTTTTCGGACATGCAGGATTTGATTGCATGTAGTCTTTAACTCTAGGAGTATCTCTTTGATGATGTCGTCGACAGTTGATTTTTCTTGGAGATCTCCTACCTGGGTCTCTGGGACTCCAATGATTCTTATGTCGTTTTTGTTGAGTTTATCAAAGACTTCTATTTTCATCTGTTCGCAGTCCTTGAGTACTTTTTCCATTGCCTGTTCGTTTGTCTTAATGTTTTTTTTCCAATTTCTTCTGTTGTTTTGAGTTTTTCTGCATCACATCTTCCAGTACTCCGATTCTCTCCTTAGCTAATGATACCCTGCTGGTGAGGCCATCCATTGAGGTTTTCAATTGAGCTACCATGTTTTTCAGGTCTGTTATTTCAGTTTGGAGTTTTCTGATTTCTGTCTTTGTGTTCTGTTCAGATTGATCTATGCTTTCTTTGAGTTCTACAAACATCTTCTATATTGCTATTTTAAGTTCCTTATCCTAGAGGTTAATCAGGTCGTTGGAATTTATTAGGTCATCTGAGCTTTCATCTTCATTTTCTGTGCATGGTGTTTGCCTGCGAGGTTTCCCCCTTGTAATGCTTGTAGTGTGTTTTTTCCTACGTGTTGTGGTGGGGTTCATTGGTTAGAAAGAGGCGTGGACGCTAAGCGAAGCTGTTGTGCTCTTCTGCTTCCTCTAATTGACAGTTTTTTTGGGTTGCGCTCCCTAGGCCTCTAAGGAGACCTTCAGGTATTCAGAAACACAGCAGACAGGCACAGGCAGGAGAAGTTTCCCTTGAAGTCCTCAGTGTGAACAAAGGCACGGCAGGGCGGAGCCTCTGCAGGCCAGAGAGCTCAGCTTATTGGATGGTGACCCCCACAGCCAGAATTTACTCACTGGGCAGCTTCAAAATGCAGTTTTTTTGGGGGTGTGCTCCCTAGGCCTCTGAGGTAGCCTCAGGGATTCAGAAACACAGGCAGACAGGCATAGGCAGGAGAAGTTTCCCTTGAAGTCCTCTTCTTTTTATTTTTTTAATAACTTCACTTTCTTTCATCTTGAAACAAATGTATTATGACCAATTATGTCAACCATGTGATGCATTTTCTTTAAATAAATATAAAAGACAACTAAGTGGATTAAAAACGTGGTATGTATACAAATGAATGTATATATACATATATATATATACAATAGAATACTATACAGCTATGAGAAATAAATGAACTCATGGTAGTTCAATGCCACTTGGGTAGATGTAACTGATGCACAGTAAATCAGAGGGGAAATGACAAATACTGAGTGTTGTAAGTTACAAGTTATATATAAGTTGACATGATAAACTTTTGGTCCTGAACTATAGCAATAATAATCTCAATAAAAAGAGAAAGGATAGATTGACAGAATGAAACATTGATGATGATGCCATTGGTCAAGGACTTTAGAGTTTTGGTGGTTTAGAGATGAGGTTACTATGGACTTCAAAACCATAATTCTTACAAGTATGATAATCATGTGATGCAAACTTTGATAAGTAAATTTAAAAAAATAGTTTGCTGGGGCCAGAGAAATAACATGGAGCTAAGGCACTTGCCTTTCATGCAGAAGGATGGTGGTTCGGATCCCGGCATCCCATATCGTCCCCCATGCCTGCCAGAAGCGATTTCTGAGCGTATATCCAGGAGTAACCCCTGAGCACTGCCAGGTGTAACCCAAAGACCAAAAAAAAAAAGTTTTCTAAGGAGATGGGGTGTGAGAAGGAGAAAACCTTAGGCTATTAGTTCAGGGATGCTATACTTGTGCAATGTGTGAAGAAGGAGCATTGATTGCTATTAAAAATGTCTGTTTATCATGGCTACTAAGTAAATAAAGGAATGAACAAACAAAAATCAATGTAATAAAGTAGTTATTTAAAGGGAGAGGTTGCTAGATCTTTCAAGTTATAAGCTTCATGTGATTCTGTTTGAGCTTTCTTAACTCCAGAGTCCAAAGTTTTAAGGAGTAAAAACAAACAATGAAGAGTTGCAAATAGTTCTATTTTCTATTACAATATGAAAAATTATATCTCAGAATGGAATATTTTATATAAACTATGTGAAGAAAAATTTAAATTTGTTATGATCAGAATTATAATTGTTTTGTAAAGCTTCTTTAGTTTTAGCAAAGGGAACTTGAATCTAAATGTTTTGGAATTAAGAAGTATGTTTGTCACTTGCTTCTTTTTCTTCTTTTTTTTCTTCTTTTTTTTGTTTTGTTTTGTTTTGTTTTTGGGACACACCCGGTGACGCTCAGGGGTTACTTCTGGCTATTCGCTCAGAAGTCACTCCTGGCAGGCACGGGGGACCATATGGGGAACCGGGGGATTAAACCGCCATCCGTCCTAGGTTTGCGCAGGCACCTTACCTCCAGCGCTACCGCCCGGCCCCCCATTTGCTTCTTCTTAAATGCATTTCAACAATGATATAAATAGAATGATATAAAATTAAATAAGGTTTTGTAGCTAACTCCTTTGCATGACTATTAAGAGCTCTAATATTTCCCTTTCATTTTCTTCTTCAAATCCCAAAGCTGAAGAGAGCAACATTTTCAGCTTAACCTATCTTCAAAGCCTTTAAATTCTAACACAAATTGCCAAATTAATTTCTTTTATTCAATGTAGATCATCTTTGAAAAAAATCCTTTGCTTTACTTTGTTGATTAATCTTCAAAGGTCAATTCAGTAAACATAGGAAATTACCTGCTTTTAATTTTTTTGGGGGGCCACACCGTTTGATGCTCAGAGGTCATACCTGGCTAAGCACTCAGAAATTGCCCCTGGTTTAGGGGGACCATATGGGATGCCAGGGGATCGAACCTTGGTCCTTCCTTGGCTAACCCTTGCAAGGCAGACACCTTACCTCTAGCATCACCTCATTGGCCCCACCTGTTTTTAATTTTATATGAAATTTTCTCAGCTATCTATGCATATTCTCCATGACAGATGTTATACATTTATCATGCATGTAAACTTTGCTATTTCATTTTAAAAGGAACTATTATCAAAAAGATAAATCAGTGTTTAAAATGTTGTTCAAGTCTTTTATTTTCTGACTTGATAGTTTGTTAATTTGATTTAGTATTTTACTTTATTATAAATGCCTGTTAGCAATGTTCGGCTGCAGAAGTTTTGTATTGCCCTTTTCCATTTTAAAATAGGCTTCCATGTCAGGGAGATAGCTCTGAGTTTAAACCTTCTACGCATGAACTTAAGTTCAAATTGATCACCTTGGCTTTTTGAAGTGAGTTCAGGCATTCTCCCCCTGTATCTTTCTTATGCCAGGAAGCCTGGCAGCAATAACCATGTCCCAAAATGCTGTCACCATGTTTGAACCAGGTCAGCTCCATAGACTTATTCTTTTCTTGAATGAGATGTAAATTGAGCTATGCAGATAAAACAGCCCATGCTGCAGAAAGCTGGCCACCTCTAGTGGAGAGGGTCAACCAAGCCCCTTACCCTACCAAAGCCACACTTGCTGCCTCCATGACTCAGAATCCCTGGTGGCCTTGCCTCATCACTGACTTTCTATAATTCCCTTTCTGACACCAATCTGACCATACTTCTGTACTCCAATTTTGGGGATGATATCACAAGGGCATTTGGAGTGACTGTGGCCACCCTTCTCCTTAATCTTACTTATTTCAGGAGGCCTATCTGCTGAGCACATGCTCCTTAATATCGTAGTATCATTAATAGTGCATTGAATTTCTAGGCAACTTTGATACTGTCATCCCTAAAAAGAACACCCTAGGATGGACAGCTAATAAGAGCTTACTAAACCTTCTGCTATTGTATTAATGACTTTATTGATGATAGAATAGTTTTCACAAACGTGCTTGTTATTGTACTTTTTCCATTTTCTTTGTTTCTTTTCCTTCTCTTCCATTTCATTTTTTCTTTCTATTTTTTTTTAGTAACTTTGCTTTCATTTATCTGGAAACAAATGTGTGATGATGAACTAAGTCAACTATGTGATGCATTTTCCTTAAATAAATTTAAAAAAGAAGTTTTTATGTATCTTCTGGGATGTTTCTTAAAGAGAGGATGTCAACTTTCTTTTTCTATTTTGCTAATTTTTCTGGATGATCTCTTTTTGGTGGTTGGGTGTGTGTTACTGACCCAGATCCTGCAGTGCTCAGCGCTTGCTCTTTGCTCAAGGATCACTCCTAAGAGGATTTCAAATTTATATAGTAGTTTTCTTAATATTTTATTTGTTTGTTTTTGAGGGGGGCATACTGAGTTGTGTTCAGATTTTATTCTTAGCTCTGCTTTTAGTGATCACTCCTGGTGGGGCTCAGGGGACCATTTGCAGTGTTGAGGATCAAATTTAGTCATACATAAGGCTAAACTTAATCACTAGTCAATCTCTCTGACCCTTCAATGAGCCTTTGCAGTAGTTACACTTATCTCATATAATCTCATTTAGTTTTCTCATGTAGAATATGAGTCTAATGAAAATAAAAGCATTTCCAGAAAAATTTTAAAAAAGGTGGTAAAGGGTCTTCCCAGCTTGGGGTTTTGGGAAGCCCCATGTGGAAGGTCTGCTCTCTAACTTGGGTGTGCTGGGGGCCTTGATAGGCTCCTAGCTGTCCCCTCTTCGGCCCCCGGCCTCCAGGCCTTCTGGGGTGGCAGCCCAGGCGGCCAGACCAGGTGGGTGTCGGGGGGGTGTCCCCTCCTAGATGGGGTCCCAAGTTTTCCCCGCCCTTCCCCTATCTCTTGAGTGGGCAGGGCGCAGGGTGTGGGGCGGGCGGATCCTGGCTTCTGGCTCTCTATCTATCCTCATTTAAGCTGCAGGCTGGGTCTTCCCCTCGCGTACCTCATATATTAAGAATATTTCCAGTCCTTATGTTATTGTTTGTGTATCCAGAATGTCTATTTGTATTCTGCCCTTTCCCACTCCCCTATAAAGCTTATTTTTTACTCCTATACTCTTACCCTCCCAAACGCCACTGACCCACATCACTCTTTTTAACTTCACTCCTTCACAATCCTAATCACAGACCAATACTATGCATTATGTTTAACAACCCCGAACTATTTCAAAAGACATACTATGGACACGTATTTCTTTCAAATATTGTATGTGTTTTTTCTTTGACATCTGTAAATCTTACTAAATATTCTCTTGACAGAGATGGTTCTAACCACTTTTTTACTTCTCTTTATGAGTTGTTCTATAAGCAATTCTGGTGATAGAGTCCCCCAGTTAATGCTTTTGATTGAACCATGTCATTGAGTTTGTTGGATTTGTTCATGTGCTCCCCATATTCGCCAATAACACCACGTGGCATTGTTCCTTTTTTGCATAGGCACATTAAAATGGGAAAATACTATACATACAAATAAGATCTTATTTAACAGAGATTGGAACACACAAATCTTGTAGTGTAAAGCGACCTTATACCCTGAACACTGACATAATGACCTGGCACAGGCCTCAGAAGAAAGGGCATTATCCATTCGCCTCTGAACCATGGATGCCATCTACGAAACATCCAGGTTCTCTATAACATCACCAGGAAGCAATCCTCTATCACGGAAGATGATACCACTGCTCAGACATCCAATTGCTCAGAAGAGTCTTCCCTTAACACTGAGAAGACTAACAACAATAAGGACCTGCTTACAGGATAGGGCTTCGTGCATTGCCCTTTAATTACGAGGTGAGGCAGGAGGATGCTCCACATCCTGACTTCAATGCAGCATATGCAGATTCAAGGATCTTTGATACAGAAACATGATACCAACAACAGAGACTGTGTAAAATAAAAAAAGTGTGTTGGCACTACAATATATTGGATTGGACTATCTAGCTTGCCTGGAACCTAGAGTTGGTCTTATGCCAGGAAACTTCAGGGATAGGGTCTCTATGTATTTAGGTCAAGGTTATTTCTTTCCATGCCCCTCATATTTTGGTGGGCCTATGCAAACAACAATTGCCACTCTAACACCGTTTTTTACTGTGCTCCTTTGACTCTAATCCTTACAAACAACCCACTTAAATTTTTGAGGTTAACCTAAACTAATACACATGTACATGGAAATGTTAAAAAATAGTATGCCTCTAATGTTTAAGGAGTTACATAAGTTTTATGGCTTTAGATAGCCTTGTGTGCTATTAAGAAGTATTATAATGTATATAATTATATAATATTATAATTTGGGATCTTAAAAAACAATTGTAGTTGTTTTTTCAAGTAATTGTACATGGATTCTGTTTTATTTATTTCAATGTTCGTTGGCCGAAAATTCAAAGTTAACATATCAGCAAGGGGATTTCTTCTGAGAATTATGTTATGAGTGACTGTCCTCCCACTGTAACCCTACCTTGTCCTCTTTCTTTGCATCTTTGTTCTCATAATTATTAAAAAAATATTTTAAAAAAAGGTGGCAAAACCTTTTTGTTTATGGTTGAGTCTTTCATGACATATCATATGTAGACCTAAAACTCCTATGAATACTTTAGAGTTTTGAATCAATAGATAACAAGATAGCATTTGTTACAGCAATTCCTATATTTTGGCCACACTTGGTGTTGTACAGGGGCAATTGTTAGCTCCTCAGTGCTTGGGGGAAACATGTAATATTGGCGATCAAACCCAGGTCTCCTATATGCAAATCATGCACTCGAGCTATCTCTCCAAATCTAGAGCTATTATATTTATGAAGATATTCAAGTAATAGATACCGATATCGAGGCCCTAGGATAATCTAATGACATCATTAAGGAAAGTTAAATGTTATTCTTGTAGAGTGTCAGGAGCTAAACTCAATACCAGAATAAAGTGTTTTTAATTATCAGGGCCAAAATGATAGCACAGCTATAGGGCGTG
This sequence comes from Crocidura indochinensis, assembly GCA_004027635.1. Classification (NCBI taxonomy): domain Eukaryota; kingdom Metazoa; phylum Chordata; class Mammalia; order Eulipotyphla; family Soricidae; genus Crocidura; species Crocidura indochinensis. The sequence goes on from PVKC010036157.1 coordinate 7,707, forward strand.
CACATTGTTGACCTGAGAGGAACCTAGGTTCAACCCTCAGCATCCCATGTGGTCCCTTGAGCCTGCCAGGAGTGATTTATGAGCGCAGAGCCAGGAGTAACCCCTGAGCGTGCTGGATGTGACCCAAAACCAACCAACCAACCAAACAAACAAAAAAGAGATAACTATCAGCCTCTTATAAAGAACAGCACAGTTGCTGGTAAAAATAATGTCTATTTTAGAGTAGCTGAGAATTACAGTTTGGGGAGCACAAGTTCAGGTTAGAAGCCTAAAATGTGACTGGAGGAGACACAGTCAGGAATTTTTTTTTTTTTGAGAAGGAAAAAAATAGATGTGATAAAGAAAGGTGAAGTAATTCACTACTGAAGGTAGTGATAAAAATAGTCAGGTGATGGAGTCAAAAGAAAAAAGGTCATGTGAATGGAATCACATGACAAAAGTAGGTAAAATATTCTCTCTCTCTTTCTCTCTCTCTCTCTCTTTCCCTCCCTCTCTCTCATTCATTAACTTTAAACAGGTTGTTCTCTTTCTGTTGACTTTTCAGAATGTTGTGGTTTGGTCCAGGTCAAAGGTGAGATCCAGCTCCAAGAGCACAGTTAAAAGTCTATTTATGCAGTGACTTTCTGCCACTAGCCCTATTTTAATATTGGTCCAGTGATGTCACTTTCTATATTATCTATTCTGCCATGTCAGTAGAATAGACTTGCCAAGGCAGAGGATGTGTATGAATGTTTGAGCCTCACAAAACTGCTATCAAGTGTGACTATAAATAACACTGAACAAAGTTTACCATATGACTTGTGAAGACTTTAATACTTTAACTCTTAGTGTTCCAATTTTAATATGCTTAACACTAATCATCTTTGTTGCAGTGTTTGCTGCAAGGAAAATTAGTTGTTCTCACGAAAATCTTTTTTTTTAAATTATCTTTATTTAAACACCGTGATTACAAATATAATTGTAATTGTATGATTACAGTCATGTAAAGAACACCCCCCTTCACCAGTGCAGGATTCCTACCAGATCTACCTACTCCCCACCCCACCCATACCTGTGCTCGAGGCAGGCTTTCTTTTTCCCTCATTCATTCACATTGCTATGATAGTTTTCAGTGTAGTTATTTCTCTAACTGCACTTATCACTCTATGTGGTGAGCTTCATGTCATGAACTGCACTTACATGGGAAGATGGGTGGAAATAAGGGTTGGGACTGAGACAGTAAAATATTAGAAATGATCTTTGTAGGGCAGTATTAAGGTCACAATACAAAGAGAAAAAATTTCAAGTGACTGTCCCAACATAAACCAGTGCTAGAACTGCCCGCCCTCCTCCCAAAGTGCATTCCCATTAGTGTAGGGAGAGGTAGGGGTAAAGTCTCTTGACCCCTATAGAATCCACCTAGACCGGTGCCCAGGGAAGGCCTGAAGTCCAGGGGAGAAAAAGGGGGACAGCTTGGGGCCTGCCAAGCATCCCAGCACTCCCCAGTCTAGGGAGAAGGCCTCCAATATGTGAACTCCCCAAACCCTATACCTGGCAAGAGCTGGTCTCCAGAATCAAGGACGAAGCCAGAAGCCAGATGTCTGCCCGCCCTCCTCCCTATGCACCATCCCCCTGGAATACAAAGGGAGGGGGGAAGCCTGAGGACCACTAAGAGTCCATCTGAACTCACTTCTGGCCATCTGAGCTGGCACCCAGGGAAGGCCTAGAGTCAGGGGAAAAAGACAAGGATGACTGGGGGCCTGCCAAGCCTCCCAGTACTCTGCAGGCTAGGGAGAAGGGCTCCGGTATGGGGCCTCCCCAAACCCTATACCTGGCAAGAGCTGATCTCCAGAATCAAGGAGGAAGCGGGAAGCCAGATATCTGCCCGCCTTCCTCCCCATGCACTTCCCTCCTGGAGTATAGAGGGAGGGGGAAAGCCTGAGGACCACTAAGAGTCCACCTTAATCCACTTCTGGCTATCTGAGCTGGCACCCAGGGGAGGCTGGGAGTCAGGGGAAAATCACTAAAATCTTATGATAAGATAATTCAGCATCAAAATAACCATAATTAAATAGTTGGCAATGTGCTTAATATTTCCTAAATTATAAGAGCAATGGCAGAGTCATTTGTCATACTATTTAATCTCTTCAATAGAATAGGTAGAGGGTGGGGTTAGGTTTGTTGGATAGTGGTTATTAATAACTAGACTTTTAGTCGTAAGTATGGTATAACATGTACATACATAAGAAGAGACATTAGAGACTATTCTAGCTGGAGAAGGATCCTTCTATATGTCACTATGCCAGGTAGGTCTCATATCCAGGACTGATACTGTGTGTGTGTGTGTGTGTGTGTGTGTGTGTGTGTGTGTGTGTGTGTGTGTGTGTGTGTAGACCTTCCTTGCTTTGTGGTTTTGTGTATTCATGTATTGCTTTATACCCTTTAGAATGCTTTGCCACAAATCAATGAACTGAAAGTAAAGGGATCTATCTGCATGAGTTCACTGAGTTCATTGTACTGTATTGACTGGTCTCTGGAATTAGAGGTAGTGAGTTTTGGCCAATCAATCAGAACAGAGGTCACAACCTAGGTCTGAGGTTGGCCTTTGAAGTGATGATCAGTTTTTGGACACTGAGACATTTACCTGTGAAATATGATACCATCCCTAGTATCAGATTTAAGTTTAGTTTTCTCTTTTTTTGCCCTGACTCCAAATTTTCTAAACTTATTATTATTATCTCCTCCCCATTCCTGCCCCAAACATATACATATAGTTCGAATTGCTTATTGGTCTGGGGAAAGTCCAACACCCCCTATTGAAATAAATATAGGAATTGGGACTATGTGCCTGTTAAATCACTGATAATTGCTTAAATAACTTGTATTATCTTTATTTATTGTTGTGAACAGGTTTGTTGAAAAGTAGAAACTTAAAGCAAATTAAGAAAATTAAACAAATGACACTTTCCTGTGTAAAGCGGTTTCAAGTCAGATTACAACTAAAATGGCTACCAATTTCTATCCAAGTTTCATTGATCTTTAATATCTCTAAATTGATTACTTCCTACCTTCTGTTTAATGCCTGTGCCCTTTTTTTAAACTAAACTTGGTGGTGTGCTCCTGGTTTGGTGCTCACCATACAGAAGCTAGAGATGAAGCCTGAATTAGCTGCATGCAAGACAAGTACCTTACCCATAATACTATCCCTGTCCCTTTTTTGTTTCCCCCTCACATGTGGTGATCTGAGGGGTTGTTCCTGGCTGTGCTTAGGAGAGAAGTATAGTGATGCTTAAGGGATCATATGTGGTCCCAGGGATTTGAACAAAGGCCCAGGCTGCAGCAACATGGTTTAAGGCAAATAAATGCTTTCATTTATTTCATGAGCTGACATATCATATCTGGTATCTTCAGAGTTGACATAAATCATCTTGCTCTCTCAAGATGCACTTTTCCAAAATCTAGAATAAAAATAACAGGTATTCCTTCTTAGTTCTTTTGTTTCATATGTGACAGCATACGAAGCACGTGGTCTATAAGAAGGAGCTGCTCCAGGAAACATGTTGGTGCTTGCATGGTTTCTCTAACCATGAAGATCTGCTTTGCTTCTTTTACAATGATTTTTTTCTAGTTACCAATTAAACAGAAAACATGTTTATGATGTTTTCTATGTATTTTGTTTGTTTTTAGGCCCCATCTGCTGGTTACTAGCAGTAATCCCGAGGTTACTAGCAATGCTTGGGGTTGGTTCTAGTCGTGCTGGGGGAAGAGGTGCCAGGGATATAAGGTAGTCTCCTGCAAGTTATCTTCCAGACCCTTTAAAATTCTTCTTTCTTTGATCTCTACATGAACATTTAACTTTCATTAAAGAGTTCAGTGACTTCATCATCTACTGTAACTTCAGAAGCCCCAGGTGTTGGCAGCAGGGCTTTGTCCCCATGGCCTTAGCAAGGAATGTGAAAAGAATGCAAGTCTCCCTTATTCACGCCTATATCATTGTAATTTAGAATGGTACCTGGAAAAGAGTATGTGCTTGGTATATAGCTGTAGAAAAATAAAATCAACACAAACAGAATAAATGCCAGCGTTAACAAAGTAGACTTTTAGATTTTCAAGTACATTTGGCAAAATGGATAGTTTTGAGGAAACTAAGGTTTTTAAGGTGTAATCTGACTCAATAGGTAATTCAGGTCTTTAGTAATACCAACTATTGACCAGGCTTTCTAATCAGGAATGATTTTATGTAATTTATGTTAGGTATGGTGGCTGAATTGTTAATTTCATGCATACAAAGTCCAATACCATACCCTGACCAGTATCCCCTAGTGTCTAGGGTGAAGACCCTAGACCCCCTTTTGCAGCCCAGATCAGCTCAGATCAGTAGACCAAGTTCTCAGGGTCTATTGCTTGGAGCCATTTGTTCTTCCCTATTCTGTTCCTTTATAGCTCATACCCCAGAGACTGCTATTTCTGTATTTTTGTAACCACCAGAGATGCCTAGATGCCTGTGCTGTGAACACCAGTCGCTCCTTCTTTCAGTGGGCCAATCTTGGGAGAAGATGAACAGCTGCTCCCAACACACATAAGTGGATCAAGGCACCTCACTGCCCCCATGAAGACTTCCGGAGCACCTTAGGATTGAGGAGAATGCTTATCAGTTCCAAGAGCAGCAAGTGGCTTCGGCTCTGAGTATAAGACACTATGGGGCAAAAGGAACTCACTGCCTAGGCAAGTTGGCTACAGAGGACGTGCCCCAGGCACTAGCAGCTCTCTCCACAAAGACAGGCTGACTCTCTCTTCCAACCAAGGCCTTCAGCTAGACAGGGAAAGGCCTGAAAGAACAGGAGATCCAGGTCACCTCCTGTTGCACACCGCCCACCGCCAACCATGCTCCAGTAGGCGGTGGAGCCACCAGGACAGGCCAAGCCAGGACAGACCAGGCCGGTCCAGCCAGCGCGCGTTCCCGACGGCCTGGGCCCGGCGTCGGGGGCGCGCACGCCCCGCCTCTCCCCGCCTTCCCGTACGCGCCCCGCCCCCTGGCGCCGCGATAGGCCGCTCGCTCAACATCCGAGGGCTTCGGCCCCGAGTAACCCCGTGCGCGTGACCTTTGCCCTCCCACTCGGCGCCTCCCGCGGCCGGCCGAGCGGCCCCGCGGCGGTTGTTTGGGCTCGCTCGGGGCCTCGGTCCGTCCGGGAGTTCCTCGCGCGCAGACACAGACGCACACACACGCGCCACTCCCGTCATGGCGGCGCTCAGCAAGTCCATCCCGCACAACTGCTACGAGATCGGCCACACTTGGCACCCGTCCTGCGGGGTGTCCTTCCTGCAGATCACCGGGGGCGCCCTGGAGGAGTCCCTGAAGATCTATGCGCCCCTGTACTTGGTGAGACCCGCCGCCCCAGTGCTCCCCGGGCGGGCTCAACTTGGGGTTGGACTTGGGGGACCCCCTGGCGCCTGGGAACCGAGGCCTGCCCGTCGCTGAGCCCTCGGTTTATCTTTTTCTAGCTATCTCAAGGCCATGTCCCAGCGGCCTCCAGGGCCCGTCTGGAGTTTTGGGGTGGCTTGCAACATTGTGGCTTGCAGATATTTGCAAGGTGTCCCTGGAAATCCC
>PVKC010036158.1:0-13313 GCA_004027635.1 Crocidura indochinensis
AAAAAAAAAAAAGAAATGAGCTTTGTAGGGCAGTGTCAAGGTGACAATACAAAGAAGAAAAAATTTCCAGTGACTGTCCCAACATAAACCAGTGCTAGAACGGTCCACCCTCCTCCCAAAGCCCATTCCAATTAGTTTAGGTAGAGGTAGGGGGAAAGCCTGTTGACCCCTATAGAGTCCACCTAGACCGGCACCCAAGGAAGACCTGAAGTCCAGGGAAAACAATGGGGATGGATTGGGGCCTGCCAAGCATCCCAGCATTCCCCAGGCTAGGGAGAAGGGCTTCAGTATGGGGCCTCCCCAAACCCTATACCTAGTAAGAGCTGGTCTCCAGAATCAAAGAGGAAACCGGAAACCAGATGTCTGCCCACCCTCCACCCCATGCACCTCCCCCCTGAAGTACGGAGGGAGGGGGGAAGCCTGAGGACCACTTAGAGTCCACCTGAACCCACTTCTGGCCATCTGAGCTGGCATCCAGGGAAGGCCTGGAGTCAGAGGAAAAAGACAAGGACAGCTGGGGGCCAGTCAAGCCTCCCAGCACTCCCCAGGCTAGGGAGAAGGGCTCCGGTATGGGGCCTCCCCAAACTCTATACCTGGCAAGAGCTGGTCTCCAGAATCAAAGAGGAAACCGGAGGCCAGATGTCTGCCCGCCCTCCACCCCATACACCTCCCCCCTGGAGTACGGAGGGAAGGGGGAAGCCTGAGGACCACTAAGAGTCCACCTGAACCCACTTCTGGCCATCTGAGCTGGCACCCAGGGAAGGCCTGGAGATTTGAGCTCATTTTTATAGCTTTTGAAATCAACTCAGTTTTTTAAATTTAGAAATCAGATCACCACAAAAACATTTTTATTTAGGCTTAATAAATCTTGCATTTGATTCACTTAGTAGAAAAAAATTTTCTGAAGTTGTTTATTTTATTTATTTATTTTTTTTGTAGAAATGTATAGGTATGTAATCAAGGAAGTAAAAGTTTAAACTTTTTTTTTTTGGTTTTTGGGTCACATCTGATGTGCTCAAGGGTTACTCCTGGCTCTATGCTCAGAAATGGCTCCTGGCAAACTCGGGGGACCATATGGAATACTTGGATTTGAACTTCTGTCCTTCTGCATGCAAGGCAAATAAATGTCTTACCTCCAGGCTATCTCTCCAGCCCCCAAGTTTAAACTTTTTTTTTTAATTTTTGATAGAATATAGCAAAATAAAGATAGAAAAGTAGTAATTCAAGAAATCACTTTAGAGAATATTTGAAACAGGAATTATTGGAATTTCTAAAGTATTATTCATCATTTTATTTAGATAGATGAAGGTTTTTATGTTTCAAAAAGTACATGGAATCTATTATGCTGAGTGAAATAAGTCAGAACACAAAAGAATAATCTCACTCATCTATGGGTTTTACGAAAAATGAAAGACATTATTGAAATAATTCCTAGAGATGAGGGCTGGAAGGACCGGCTCACCATATGAAGCTCATCAAAAGAGTGGTGAATGCAGTTATAGAAATAACTACACTGAAAACTATCATAACAATGCAATGAAAGAGGGAAGTAGAAAGCCTGTCTTGAATACAGGCAGGTTGGAGGGCGGGAGATGAGGTATTGGTGATGGGAATATTCACTGGTGAAGGGCGGTGTTCTTTTTATGACTGAGACCCAACTACAATCATGTTTGTAATCATGGTGTTTAAAGATATTATTAAAAAAAAAACAAAATAAAAGTAATTATTTGAAATTGGTGATGTAAAATATTTTTACGTTTTTATAATTAATTTTTTTCTTTACTATGTAGATTTAGCACATATATATAATTGATATACTATTATGAATTTATTTTTGAAATATTTAGGTATTCAGTATAGGTTTAGTCAACACAAAATGTCATTTAATATATCACATTAATAAAAGGAAAGATAAAAACCTTGTGATCATATCAATTAATGCAGTAAAAGCTCTTTTGACAAGATCCAGTATCCATCATTTTTTGCAACCAAGTAGGTGGGAATGTGTCAAAGGTGAGAAAAAGATTGACTTTAGTGTTGTTAATTTCTTCCAAAGAACCAGAGGAAAACACTGCAGAAAACTTGCCCAAGGAAACCACCTTTCTTAGGGTATCTCTGGTGGCATTCAGGAATAAAATAGAAGAAAATAATAGGAATTTCAAGAGGTGATGAAAGCTCTGAAGTAAAAATGAAATTTGGCATCTGGAAGAAAATCAAAGGAAGTATGAAAATGTGTTGTGGATCAAACCTAGGATCTCCCACATATAAGTTCAGGACTCCATCACCTTATATTCCCTGACAGGTGAGCAGAGGGAGAAAACCAGAGAAAAACCTCTGCCTCCCAGAGGCTCCTGGAACCTTGTCCCTGACAGGCGTGCAGTTCCTGCTCTTTCTCCCTTCCTGCAGGGAGAAAATCAGATAAAAACTTCCTCCTCCCGCTTGGGCTTGGAGTTCCATCACTGAATGGGTGAGCTAGCCCTGCCCTGAGATACAGAGCCAGAGGACAGTTGTCTGTCACTCTGCTTCTCCTAGTCATTGAACTCCAGCATGGCACTTAGAAAACACAATACAAGTGTGACAATGGAGAAACAATGCAGATTTCTGCCCTCAAAGTCAAAGACTGGAGAACAGTCATTCAAGCAAACAACTACCTTTAAAAGCTGGGATGGCCATACTATTATCACACATAACATACTTTAGGCTTAAAGGGTTATAAGAGGCAGAGGGGCATCTTACTAATCAAAGAATTTGTATACCAAGAAGAAATCACACTTTTAAACATATATGCATCCAATGACAGACCCGAAAAATACTTAAAACAACTGCTGATAAACTTAAAGACATCAGTAGCAACACAATAATAGTGGGAGACTTCAGCACCACCTGTCACTCCTTGATAGATTAACCAGGCTGAGACTTAATAAAGATATACTGACTCTGAAGGAGGAAATAGCAGCAAATGAGTGGAAAGTAAGCAAAGGAAGGAAATAATGAAACCTGGAGTAGAAATTAATGAACTGAACAGCCAAAAAAAAAAAAAAATAGATCAGTGAAAACAAGAGCTGGTTCTTTGAAAAGATAAACAAGATTTTTAAACCATTAGCAGGACTCACAAAGAAAAGGAGAGAGAAACTTAATAAACAACATCTGAAATGAAAAGGAGGTGATCACTGCAGAAACTACAGACATTCAAAGGATAGTCAGAGACTACTTTGAGAATTTCTATGCTACAAAACAGGAGAACTGGAAGAAATGAATAAATTTTAGGTCTTTTACAACCTTCCAAGGCTGAACCAAGGTGATCTGTAATAACTGAACAGACCTATTGAAAGGGTAATCCAAGTCTTCCCCAAAACAGAAGTCCAGTTTCAGATTGATCACTGGTGAATTCTTTCAAATCTTAGGATCCACTGCCAATCCTCTTCCAGGAAATTGAAGAAGCAGGAATAGTCCCAGGTAGTTTCAATGAAGCCATCATCACTATGATTCCAAAAGCAAGCAAAAATACCACAAAAATGAGAATTATAGGCCCATATCCTTGATGAAACCGGTTGCAAAGATCCTCAACAAAATACTAGCAAACAGAATCCAACAATCCATCAATAAGTTTATATACCATGAACAGTAGGATTCATTTCAGGTATGCAGGATGGTTTAAAATATGCAAGTCAATCAATAAAATATACCATTTTTTCCATAAAAGAAAAAAGAAAAACCATATGATTATATCAGTAGATGTGATAAAATCAATTGACATGGTACAGCACCCATTTATGATTAAAAATTCTTAGCAAGTTGGGAATAGAAGAAACTCAGTATTCAAAGACATGTAACACAAAAACTGTTGTAAACATTATACTCAATGGGGAAAAATTAAAACCGTCCTACCTATATCTGAAGCAAGGCAATATTACCTTCTCTAGCCACTCTTCTTCAATAGATCACTGGAAGTACTCATCATAGCAGTTAGGCAAGAAAAAGACATTAAAGGCATCCACGTAAGAATGTAAGAATTGAAGCTCTTGTGGTTTTAAGGTGATATAATACTGTATCTAGAAAATCCTAAAGATTTTCAATCCTAAAGCATTTCAACAGAAATGCTTCTAAAAGCAATAGACTTGTTTAGTAATGTGGTAGGCTACATATACATAGTTAATATGCAAAATCCATGGCTTTCTTATTCACAAAAAATGAAAGAGAAGAAAAAGACATTAAAAAAAGATATTAAAAAAGCAATTCAATTCACAATTGTGCCTCAGAATATCAAGTACCTTGGAGTCAACTGAAGAGGTGAAGAATATATACTAAGAAAACCACAAAACACTGTTTCAAGAAATAAAGAGGTCACAAGGAAATGCAGACATATTCCTTGCTAATGGATTGGGAGGATTAACATCATTAAAATGTCAATACTTCCTAAAGCATTATACAGATTTAATGAAATCCCATGAACACAGTCTGTATTTGGCCAGCTCCATAGTTTCAATCTATTCTCAAAAGAGATGTAAAACAAGCTATGAAAAATTTTGGGTACATTGGCCACCCTGATGAAAATTGGCAATATTGGGAGGAGGGGCAGGCTAAGTCCACCAGCTGCACCCAGCACCTACAATTTCCTTTTTGCTAATGTCCCTGCTTCACTACTCACCTAAGGCTCTATAGGGATACCTATGTTGGTATTTGGGTGACATCACCAGAACTCTTTTGGAGTGAGTGTGGGCAAACTTTGGAGTGAGTGTGACCTTCTTATACTTCCCAAGGCCTGGCAGCCAAGACCAAACCCACAGAAGCTACAGTATCAGCGACATTGCTTGGACTTTCTGGACTGGTTGCAATTGTGGCATGCAACAACTCCAATGTTTTAAATACTGTCATTCTCATAGGAACATACCCATTTAGATACCAATGTGTATTTTAATACCACCTTATGTTCAGAAATTAAAGAAGCAATAGAATGATCAACTAGCAACAAGTTATTAAACCTTCTGACATGACTTGCTGACCTCAAAATACAATAATTCACACATTTTTTTTTGCTGTAAATTTTTGTTTAATTTTGCTTCTACTTGGAAACAAATGTTTTATGATCAACTATTATCTATGCTATACATGGTTTTTTTTTGGGGTTTTTTTTTTGGGGTCACACCTGGCAGTGCTCAGGGGTTACTCCTGGCTCCATGCTCAGAAATTGCTCCTGGCAGGCACGGGGGACCATGTGTGGCACTGGGATTCGAACCGATGACCTTTTTCATGAAAGGCAAACGCCTTATCTTCATGCTATCTCCCGGGCCCCAGCTATACATGGTTTTAAAATAAAATAATATATATTCATTAATAAATAACCTTGCCATTATTTAAAATGATTATTTTCAATTGGGAGTCTTGAAGGCCTAGAATAGTCCAAGGGGAAGGGACTACAAGTGAAATTCAGAAAAATGGGGGTTGATAGCATGTGTTATAGGCCAACAGGTATGGCAAGGAGCCACAGGAAAGAAACAAGGTCATGGTTTATGTTAAAGGGTCAGAAACCCAGATTTAAAGAATATTAAATGTTACCTTTTCTTTTGGTAGGGGCTGCTGAAAGGGACTACTGAAGTGTAAATAATAAGGGTTCAGGGGTTTTTATAGCCTGAAGGGGAAGTGTTGAACACTGCTGCTTCTCATCCAGTACTGCAAATTCATATGAATTTCACCCAATTTTATTTCAGATCTTCAGATACAAGTGAAATGTATTATTTGTTAACTGATTTTACTTGGTATAATCACATTAAATTTTATCTTTTATTTTGAAAATGCCTGAATTTTATGTTTTAATAGATGAGTGTTATTTTATTATGCCTATGTACTGTCTCATATCTACACACATTGTTTCTGTTACCTTATATTTTGCAAATGCCTGAATTTCATGTTTTAATAGATGAGTGCTATTTTATTATGTCTATGTACTGTCTCATATCTACACAAATTGTTTATATGTTAGAAGCAATATGTTAGAAACATTATGCTGTTTCTAATGTTGCAGTGAATGTAGTGGTGATATGTCTTTTCAAGCGTGAAAACCTGAAAACACAGACTTCACAAAAGAACAGGTCATAAATTCTTTGCCATTGGCCTTAGAGATACCTTTTGACAAAATAAGATAAAACTGAGAGGAAACCTCTCTACAGTGTAAGCATCTGTTGGGCAGGACCACTCTGCTGGGAATTACCATGTCCCAAGCATTTCCGAATATCTCTATTAGCAAAAGTTTTGATAATATTAATATAGCATCAAACTTAGAAGCTTCTAAGTAGCTTTTCCTGCTTCTGTCTGTCCTGATTTCTTGGTGCTCTCCCTTGAGAACAGAGTCCTGGGAAGCGAACCCAGAAATCATTGCACTCTGAAGCTAGCTGCCAAAGCCAATGAATGAGTAAGATTTGGCCGACTGTAGAGCTTCCCAATTGGAGGGCTGATTGCTACTCCTGCGGGAGACTCTGCCCTGCTGTGCTCTGCTAAGAACACTGAGGACTGAGGGGACTCTGTTCCTGCTTCTGTCTGTCCTGGTTTCTCGGAGCCCCAGAAGAGCACGGCCGCTCAGCTTCGCTTCGCATCCGCACACTCTTTCTAACCAATAAACCCCATCACAACACGTACGAAAAACCACATTACTAGAGCGACAATGCGGAAAGCTTGTAGACATACACTAGGCACCGAGAATGAAGATGATGGCTTGGACGACCTTAAAAATCACAACCCTCTGCTTAATCTCTCGGATAAGGAATTTAAAATAGAAATATGGAATATGTTTGTAAAACTCCAAGAAAGCATAGGTTGATCTGAACAGAACACAAAGACAGAACTCAGAAAACTTCAAACTGAAATAGCAGGCCTGAAAAACACGGTAGCTCAACTGAAAACCTCAGTGGATGCCCTCGACAGCAGGGTAAGAGCAGCTGAGGAGAGAATCGGACTACTGGAAGATGAGATACAGAAAAACTCAACACAGCAGAAGAAATGGGAAAAGAACCTTAGGACAAACGAGCATGCAATGGAAAAAGTACTCAAGGAATGTGAACAGATGAAAATAGAAGTCTTTGATAAACCCAAAAGAAACAACATAAGAATCATTGGAGTCCCAGAGACCCAAGTAGGAGATCACCAGGAAGAATCAACTGTCAAAGACATCATCAAAGAGACAATTCCAGAGTTAATAACTACATGCAATCAAATCCTGCATGCCCGAAGAGTACCAGCTAAGAGAGACCCAAAGAAAAACACCCCCAGACACATCATCGTTATAATGACAAATCCCACAGAGAGAGATAGAATACTGAATGCAGCAAGGTCAAAAAGGGAAATTACATTCAAAGGACCATACCTAAGACTTACAGCAGACATGTCACAAGAAACTCTCAAGGCCAGAAGACAGTGGTGGGATATTGTGACAAGACTGAATGAAATGAATGCCTCATCGAGAATACTGCACCCAGCCTTACTCACGTTCAGGTATGAAGGAAAAATACATAGCTTCATGGATAAACAACAGCTTAAAAACTTCACAGATGATAACCCAGCCTTAAAGGAAAAACTGACAGGTCTACTCTAAGATAAGAGAGACCAACAAACACAGGAAACTTATCTACAAAGATGAGATTAAATCCTATGACAATCATCTCCCTCAATGTTAATGGGCTAAATTCATCAATTAAAAGACACAGAGTGACAAAGTGGATCAAAAAGATGAATCCAACCTTCTGCTGCCTACAAGAAACACATCTGAATAGTCAGAACAAACATAGACTCAAAATCAAAGACTGGAGGAAAATCATTCAAGCAAACAATACCCTCAAAAAAGCTGGGGGTGGCCATATTAATATCTGATGACACCAACTTTATACTCAGAAAAGTGGTAAGGGACAAAGATGAACACTATGTTCTAATTAAGGGATATGTGCAACAGGAAGAAATCAGAGTATTAAACATATATGTACCCAATGAGATCCTGCAAATTATCTAATACAGTTACTGAGAAATCTGAAAGAAGAAATCAATGATAACACAATACTTATGGGAGACCTCAACATGGCCCTATCAACACTTGATAGGTCAACCAGATTGAAACCCAACAAAAACATACTAGTCCTGAAAAGAGAAATGGAAGAAAGAGGACTAGTAGATATATATCGGACACTCCATCCCAAAAGCCCTGGATACACATTCTTCTCCAATGTACATGGGTCATTCTCCAGGATAGACTACATGCTAACACATAAAACATACCTCCATAAAATCAAGAGGATAGAAATCTTGTAAGCTACCTTTGCCGACCACAAGGCTCTGAAATTAGATGTGAACTACAAAGCCACACAGAAGAAAAACATTAACAACTGGAAATTAAACACCCTGCTACTGAACAACCAGTGGGTCCGAGATGAAATCAAAAAGGAAATTAAAACTTTTCTGGAAACATGGGGCCCGGGAGATAGCATGGAGGTAGGGCGTTTGCCTTTCATGCAAAAGGTCATCGGTTCAAATCCCGGTGCCCCATATGGTCCCCCGTGCCTGCCAGGAGCAATTTCTGAGCACTGCCGGGTGTGACCCAAAAAAATAAAAAACAACTTTTCTGGAAACAAATGATAATGAAGACACCAACCCCCAGAATCTATGGGACACAGCAAAAGCGGTCCTGAGAGGAAAATTTATAGCTCTATAAGCACACATCAGGAAGGAAGAAGGGGCATACCTGAATAACCTAATGACACAACTCAAAAAATTAGAAAATGACCAACAAAAGGAACCAAAAATAGGTAGACAGAAGAAAATAACAAAGCTGAAAGCAGAACTCAATGAAGTGGAAAACCGAAAATCAATCCAAAAGATCAATGAAAGCAGAAGTTGGTTCTTTGAAAAAAATAAACAAGATTGATAGGCCATTGGCAAAACTCACAAAGAAAGAGAGAAATCTGATAACCTGTATTAGAAATGAAAAGGGGGAGATCACAACAGATACTGTAGATATCCAAAGGGTAATCAGAGACTACTTTGAGAAACTTTATGCTACTAAACATGAGAACCTGGAAGAAATGGAAAAATTCTTGGACACATATAACCTTCCACACTTAAATAAGGAGGTAGATTATCTAAACTCCCCTATCACCACTGAGGAAATTGAAAGTGTAATCAAACATGTGCCCAAAAAGAAAAGCCCAGGCCCAGATGGATTTCCTAATGAATTCTTTCAAACCTTTTTTTGGGTCACACCCAGCAGTGCTCAGGGGTTACTCCTGGCTCCATGTTCAGAAATTGCTCCTGGCAGGCACAGGGGATCATATGGGGCACCAGGATTCAGACCGATGACCTTTTGCATGAAAGGCAAATGCCTTACCTCCATGCTATCTCCCGGGTCCCCTTTCAAACCTTTCAAGAGGAGCTACTACCAATCCTAGCCAGATTGTTCCATGAAATAGAAAAAACGGGAATACTCCCAAACAGCTTTTATGAAGCCAACATCACCTTGATACCAAAAACCAGACAGAGATGCTGCCAAAAAATTACAGACCAATATCCCTGATGAATGCCGATGCAAAGATCTTCAACAAAATTCTGGCAAATAGGATCCAATGCATCATCAAGAAGATCATACACTGCAATCAAGTAGGTTTCATTCCAGGAATGCAAGGATGGTTTAACATCCATAAATCTATCAACATCATACACAACATCAACAAGAAGAAAAATAAAAATCACATGATCATATCAGTAGATGCAGAGAAAGCATTTGATAAGGTCCAATACCCATTCTTAATCAAAACTTTCAGCAAGATGGGAATGGAAGGAACCTTCCTCTATCTAGTTGAAGCCATCTACCACAAGCCAATGGCAAATATCATCCTTAATGGAAAAAAACTAAAAGCCTTCCCTCTAAATTCTGGTACAAGACAAGGCTGTCCGCTCTCACCACTCCTCTTCAACATAGTACTGGAATTTCTTGCTATAGCGATCAGGCAAGAAAAGGATATCAAGGGAATCCAGATAGGAAAGGAAGAAGTCAAGCTCTCATTGTTTGCAGATGACATGATACTCTACCTAGAAAACCCTAAAGACTCTACCAAAAAGCTTCTAGAAACAATAGACTCCTATAGCAAGCTGGCAGGCTACAAAATTAACACACAGAAATCAATGGCCTTTTTATACACCAATAATGATAGGGAAGAGAAGGAAATCAAGAAGGCAATCCCATTCACAATAGCACCACACAATTGCACACAGGGGTCCCAGGTTCGGTTCCTGTAATTTCATATTGTCCCCTATGCCTGCCAGGATTGATTCCTGAGTGCATAGCCAGGAATAATTATTCCTGAGTACTGCCAGTTGTGGCTCCAAAACAACAGAAAAGAAAGATAGAAGTTCTAAATAGATTTTATCAAATATAACAATAGACATGTGAAAATATCTTCATTATTTACTTGGAGAAGAGAACTCAATTCATAGCATTTTTAAATATTTGCCTTGAGTAGCTTATCTTGTTTATTTTCTGCTGTTTAGCCCAATGAGCTCCTGAAAACAAGGGAGTATATTTAAGTATCTTTCAAAAAATTCCTAGCACCTAACACATTATATGGTAGAAGGCACTTACTGAAACAAATAATTGAGAGTGTTTTATAAATATATAAATATATAAAGTGAATTATTCAAATTCATCATGAATAGGAAATAAGATTTTTTTTTTTTTGGTGGGTTTTGGGTCACACCCGGCAGTGCTCAGGGGTTTCTCCTGGCTCCATGCTCAGAAATTGCTCCTGGCAGGCACGGGGGACCATATGGGGCACCAGGATTCGAGCCGATGACCTTTTGCATGAAAGGCAAACGCCTTACCTCCATGCTATCTCCCAGGCCAGTGGCGCAATGGATAACGCGTCTGACTACGGATCAGAAGATTCTAGGAAATAAGATTTTATTGAAACATAATATTTTTGACACTGGTGGTGGGGTCAGTATTAGAACATTGTTTAAAATTTAGCAATTATAACTTTGTAGATCTGTGGTGTAATAAAATTTAAAAAAAGAGAAAAGAAACATTGATATAAAATTCTTTCAGTTTGACTGGTTTTCCAAATTGCAAAGCACTTAGAGGTTTTTTTTTTTTCCTAGATATTTTAACACTTAAGAAGGTACTGGTTTATTTCCCCATAATTTTTAAATTATGCATGCATATATATACATATAGATTTTTTAAGACTGTAGATATGAGTATATTTACATGTGAAATTCTACCTTGGATGTGCATGTTTCAAATGCTTACTACTGACCTACTTATAGCACATTTTGTATCACAGTTGATGACGTAGTAGATGAAAGTGATGACAACGATGACACTGATTTAGAAGCTGAAAATGAAACTGAAAATGAAGATGATCTAGATAAAAATTTTAAGGTTAGTATAATTTTTTTGCCTTTTGGACTATACTCGTACAGTACTCAGTACTTATTCCTGAATATGCTCAGGGATTTCTCCTTGTAGGTTTGGAAACATTGTATGTTTCCGTGGATTGAATCTAGCTCAGCTGCATGCAAAGAAAGTGTCTTACCTACTGTATTATCTCTTTGACACAGAATATAAATTCTTACCATCGTCATTCTTTATAGAATACACAAAGTTGTATAACGTAAATTAAGTATATAAAATTGATGCTAGGTTAATTTGCTTTCTCTCTCTCTCTCTCTTTTTTTTTTTAATAAATCATGAATTACCATGGTCACTCAGTGACAGGAAAAATAGCGTGCTTTGAATGCTTTGGTTTGAAATATATCTTAAAGTAGCTATTTTCATTTCTAATCAGGAAATATTTTATATAACTTCTGATTTGGACTTTGAAATCTCTTGAAGGAAAGGACTTTGAGATTCTTTTTTTTTTTTTTTTGGGTCACACCCGGCAGTGCTCAGGGGTTACTCCTGGTTCCATGCTCAGAAATTGCTCCTGGCAGGCACAGGGGACCATATGGGGCACTGGGATTCAAACCGATGACCTTTTGCATGAAAGGCAAACGTCTTACCTCCATGCTATCTCCCAGGCCCCGACTTTGAGATTCTTAATGATACCTTATTTCTCTCTAAATGATCTTCTGGGGATTGTGATGGTAGGAACATAATGTATAATTGATTCTTTGTTAAGTTTTGGGTTTAGATATGAGCAAAAGTATTTTATTGAATTGAGTAGAAATTAAATTATAGTTTGTTTCTTTAAAGAGATAGGTAATTTTAAGAATTTTATGGAACATTTGGAAAAATAAAAACTCTTGTTTTATTAAGTAAAGACATTTTAGTATTTGTAGAAAAATATCCTCTTATCTCCTTCATTTGTTAATTGTTTACTTATTGATTCTGTTGGGAAGAAAGCATTCATCTGATTCTTAGCTCTGGTTGTTTTTTTTTTTTTTTTTTTTTTTTTTTTTTTTTTTTTTTTTTTTTTTTTTTTTTTTTTTTTTTTTTTTTTTTTTTTTTTTTTTTTTTTTTTTTGGTTTCTATCACAGTACTCTCCTATTATTCCCTATTATTAAATTCAGTGTATATTGAGTTAGTATTTTTTTCCCTCCTTTTTTGAAGAGGATCACTCCTAGAATTCAGATAATCATAGGCTATTTTTGGTGATAACAGATCTGGTGTTACAGACCTATCAGTTTGCTGTTTGACTTTTTTACCTGGTAATGCTTGTGAGACCTTGTAGTACCAGGAATTGAACTCAGGACCTTGCACAGGCCAATCATACATTCCAGTAGTTTGACTATCTCTGAAAGTAAGGTATGGAGGAGACATGTAACTTAGTAGCAGATAAAGTATAAGTTTCACTTTCTCCAAATCTGATCACAATAGACTTTGGAAAAGATTGTAAAATTAGCCAGTCTGCAGTTGTTTATGTTCAGACTCAAGAAGGATTGGGAGGTAGACATACTGTTACTGAAAGAATGCTGATTATTTTAAGAGCAGTAACAAAGACCCAGAAGACTAAAGAAACTCTTGGTCTTTCTCAGGCCTGTGCCCTTTTCATAGTCAAAGAATCTTTCACTGCTCCTCTCCCTCCCCTTATGTAGAAGAAGGTCATTTGGGATCTATCTTTTAATATAGATGAATATCTGGTCCATCTTCTTTTAATTAAGGATGTATAGATATGTGGATTTTTCTTTTATCTGCTATTAAATTTTACCTTTTTTCTATTAATTTGTTCATTGTTTGTTTAATCTCAGAAGAATCACCATGGTGGGGTAGAGAAATTTCCCCTTTGTGGCCAGCAAAGAGAAGTAATACGTAATACTCTTTTTTTTTTTTTTTTTTTTTT